>JAXQQM020067826.1:0-71414 GCA_034641835.2 Pinus albicaulis
ATTTACACTTTTTGAAAAAGTCAAGTGAAGATTTTGATCACCTTTATCATACAAAAAATTATGAAAACTTTGAGGACAACTTCAAGAACAACAAAGAAGTAATTTACAAGAAAGAAGACTAGATCCTGAATACCATTCCACTTTGGATACCTGAAATTTGTGTAAGATCCTTCCATTTTCTCAGAGAAAGAGCTAGTCTTCCAGTGGAGTCTCTATATTGAGTTGGAGTTACCAGGTGAGTGATTTCAGCCTTCTTATGTCTAATCATTGTCCACCATCAACCATCAGTTTTGAAATTGATACATGTACTGAAAAGACACCCACAAGTCAAGTAAGTCACAACACAAGCTAGACCGGAGATTGACTGAAGCAGCGTTTATCTACTTTTGCTAATGCAAAGCAAAATCATTTCGAAGACTAACTGGCTAACTCCAGGCTCCATCTGTAGCTTATAAAAAAAATAAAACCAACACGCAAACCATTTCTTCCCCAGTATGGTCGCCACTATGTTATTTCCCAAATCCACCTTAGGCTGAAGGAAGGCGGGATTCAGGGTAACACCAAACAACGCCTGGCTTCTCCATAGTTTGGGTCTACTGTAATGGTGAGATCCCTCTCTCTCCGTTGGCTTGGGCCTTAAGAAAATGTCTTCACAGGCCTTGAGAGATGGATGAAACAGTCTAATTATGAGGCTAGGCATATAACAGAAGGGCATTTATGGATTTTTGGGATTTTGTTGGAAAAAGGGGAATGGGCAATTTTTTAGCTGGGGGATGGAGGCCAAACAGGTGGCACCAAGTTGGGCGTGAAGGCATGATCTTGATGTCTTGATCCACTAGCTGGGATGAGGAGGCAGGATCATCGAGGAGCTGATGAGGGCAAGAGAGTGTAAGGATCCTCTTCAAACCGACGTAAAGTTAGCAAAACTAAACAAAATTTTAGGCAAGAGCACCTCTGTAAATTCACTTAATTTCACTCTCAAACAATTTGCATTTGTTTAATTCAAAGCAAAGAGAAGGGAAATGGCATACATATAACATTAATGAAACTTAAAATAACATGGAAGAAAACATCATCAAAACTCAGAAGCCACAAGGATCCCAACAAGTGCTGCAAAACTCTGGTCTTTCCTTTGCCAAAAACTGAAAATGGATATACAATGAGGTGCCAAACTTTTCCCAAGAGTCCAACCATGAATATTTCTCAGAAAATACAATATATAGACCACCCTAATCCCTTACCATGGCTCTAGGGGTCAAGCTCATCCTTCTAGGAGCTATTTCAACCAATTCTAAACAAGGAACTGAAATCTAGGCAATCAAACAACTTGCCTCTATATGGAGGGAAACTGATTCATTCATTTAATTTTCAATTTTTAGTGAATGAATCCTCTAGAACAATTAAATATGTGCCAAAATTACATAATATTCATCAAATTATATCAAGATAGATCAATAATTACATCAAAAAGTGAAACTAGTCGAAACTGGGCGAATTTCTGAGCTGAAGAGTCAAAATGAGGCCAAATTTCTCTATGCGCCGCGCCCAAAAACTCAATGTGTTGCGCCACTTTGAGCCTGTTTTTGAGGCACTTCCCGAAGTCCAAATTGAGCTCATGATAGCTCGTTGGAAATCCCTACCTGTCTACTATCCAACCCAAGTGGAATTTATGGATTTGGTGTCCATTTTCCCCTCTAAAAGTTCAATCTCCTAAGACTGGTTCCTGCTAGTGCAAAAAGTGGTAGAAAGGCCATTTTTGGAGTGTTTTTGACCTTTAATACCACCCAGAACTTCATGAAATATCTCATCCATTCCTGAGCATGCATAATTTACCATAACAAACCCAAAAACATCAATTTTTCCTCCAGAAGATGTCTGAATCATAAGCGCGCGTCGGGCAGAAAAACCTATTTTGCAACCAAAATTTTCAAAAATGAAAAAATTTACTCCAAACTTGCTAAAACTTGGAGTGAAGGTCCCCCATCATGTTCCATGCTCATAAAAATAAGATTCGGCCAAGATTTGGAGTGGACCAGGCCTTTTTCACCGTTTCAGTGTCCTCCTGGTGCATGCAGTTCAGTGGCGGAATCACTGTCTTGTGCATAGGATGTGTCGGTGTCCATCATGGTGTTGCAATGTGTATGAAAAGTGTATGTTTGATTTTTTGAAAATGAGAAATTAGGACTCGGTGTCTTCGTCTCCAAGTTCCAAATGTGACAAAGGGAAATGAGGGACTGTGAGGAATATGGAACAGTGGGGAAAAGTGGAGTTTCTGTCAAGTGGATTTAAAATATGGGACAATCACTTGACATGTTTGGGATATGGGATTTGGAGAATTTTTTTAAAATTATAGGTAAAGGTATAATAAAAGTGAGTGAAAGGATTTAGGGATAGGAGTAATGGGAATTTGCTACAAATTATATGGGAGAGGGAAAATGGTAGGAAATAATAGGGTTTAGGGATAGGGAAAATGGGAACAAGGGATATAGATGGTTTAGGATGTAAGGGAATAGGGAAATAAAATTTGGTAATGATAAAATGAGCAGTGGTAATAGATGGGGTAAGTAGCAATGATTGACACCAAACCAAATTTAAAACCCTAGGAGCATTCTTAAAACATGAGAGTAGGATTTTGAGTTTTTCGCATTTAAAATTTCATACCAACACCAAACACTTGTTAAGAGAAATGAGGAAGTGGCTTTGATTCACTTGAACAAGGAGAGACTGAGAAAAATTTTATGGGTGAAAGAAGTGGCAAAAATCGTGTATTCTAGCCCAATGCGTCGCGCACCAGCCCAATGCGCTGCGCCCACTTTTCTATGCGCCGCACCATTTTGTAGGAGTCTTTTGGAGGCCTTCCCGATGTCAAAATTTTGCGTGTGATAGCTCATTGGAAATATAGTTGAGTATATTTTCTAAAAAATGTGGAATGTTTCAATTTTGAGTTCATTTACCCTGTAAAAAATCAAATCTCCCAAGACTGGTCAAAATGAGCAGAATGAGGCTGCCTCAAGGCAGAGTGTTGTTGCAGTCAACTTTTGAAAGTCTTCCTCAACTCAAAATTGAGCTCATTATAGCTCATTGGAAATATATTGGTGTCTAGTTATCATTTGACTCATCAAGCAAGTAATTTGGCCAACCAAGCTAGGAGAAATCTTGATTTTCCCAAGGTCACTTCAGGGGTGCATCAATTCTCTTGAGGCAACTGTATTTTTGAAATTTCTTCAAAAACATGACGCCTGTGTAAAAAGTGAAGGATTTTTTTCTTCCTTGGCCTATTTTGGAGAAAAACCTCTCACAGTTGTCCAAAATTCATCTTTTCTTTCTCTGAAACATCATTTGAGTGAAACCTATCCCGATGTGTGGAACAATGGATTTGTCGAAATGAAGCGAAATAAAGGGGATAAGGGGCTTCTAAATTCTTGAGAAAATTTTGGGAAGTAGGGAGGGATTTTAGGAAGTAGGGGAAAGTGGAATTTTAGAGATTGAGTGAGGGGAAGGGGTCCAAAACGGCAAAACACAGGCCTAGCCTAGAAAATTGCCAAGTTGTAGCAAGAAACTAGGGTTTGTGCAAAAATGAGGAATTTGGGGGATCTCAGTGATGGGAAGTGTTTAATAAGGTATATTAAGGATAGGGGAAGGTGTATGAACATCAGGATACAAGTTTTGCTGATGATTTGACCATCCAAGAAAAATTACCTCCAAAACCTTAGGAGAGGGAAATGGACCTTACCTAGGCACAACTGAAGCACAAACAAGGTGTAAAATGAATCTTTGGAACCTGACATGATGATGACAACACTCTGAATGACAGTACACTCAGCTGAATGGTGACATAGACCGACGTTTGGACAACTTTGAAAAGAGTGAAAGCACACCTTAGACCTAATACCTAGTGACCAAATTTTGCGTGAAGGCTCACTGAAATGCAAAAATTTGACCTTGACACCTTAAAATCACTTGGTAAGAGCATTTTTGATCACTGGAGGAAGGCTTCAAATACTGACACTAACATTGGCTCCAATGGGGATGGTAACTCCTTGGAGGTGCCAAGAACTACAGATCTGTGGGAGAGCAGACGGTGCCTTCATCCATTGGGCAATGGAGTCAAAACACGAAAACTGACATTGCGCAGACATGACCAAAACTGAAAACTGAAAACCATAATAAAACCAAACATGACTAAACAGAACTAAAAAACTGGAAAGATGCTCACAATTGAGCTTATTCATCAAACCTACTCTAATCATTCTTTTCACCGCCCGATCAAGTGAAATGGAACAGCCAATGCAACAATGTAAGCATCCTGGCTGCTATTTGATTTCTTCCCAAATGCTTTATGATACGTAGGAAAAGAGAAGAATCAAAAGGAAACTCCCATGGAAGCTTGGAATCAAGTTGACTGCTGATAAAATTGCAAAGCATGAATTGACTGGATGACTTCAAGAATACTGTGAAAGGATCTTCATAAACATAGCTATTGATTTCCATTAACACATTACTGCTCTGGTCCAAGTAATATTCATAGCTGGATATTAAGATTTTCCTCACATTTGTGCTGTCTTTCTTTGGTGACAGCAGCAAGCTGTCAAAAAGATCCTGAATTTCATGCATAACCAAACTCTGTTGCTGATTCGAAACAGAACAAAAGTCTCCTTCATCAATCTCCTCATATGACTGCAAACCTTGAAATGAGCTTTGTAATGAAAAATCTGTTAGACGAGACAATGAAGGCGACTTTTGAATAAGATTATTATCAACATTCTTTTCTGGCACATGGTTAGCCAATGGAGAAGAACTTTTACAGCAAACATCATCCAACACACGAGCAATAGGATCATCAAAAACTTGAGAAGACTGCTGCAATGTATCCATTGAAACTGTATGACATCCTACGGGCTGTTCATCTTTTTCTTTAGAGATATTACGAAGATTCTGCTTTATGAACTGAAATGCTTCGAAACAAAAGGGTACATAATCCTCTTGCATCATTAAATCATGTATCTCATCTTCCACGCCTTCATCTGTAATCTGACTTTCAATTGGGTTTGGTGTTTGCAAATCTGGAGCTAGGGAGATTTTTGTATCCAAAATGATTTCATCAATCATTTCAGGGGAAAATTTCTCATCAACAACTTGCTCAAAAATCTCGTTATCTGTCTCATCCTCAACATTAATACTGAGAGATTGTCGATTTCCTACAGGCTGCTCATTTGAAGATTTAATATGCAATTTACCCTTCAAAAACTGGAATGATTCAAAACAAAATGGTATGGAGTCAGCTTGTAGCATTTGATCATGTGTGCCAGCTTCCATGTCCTCATCTGCAACTTGAAAATCAATGGCTTTCGGGGATTGCAAATCTGAATATGAGAAATCTTGAACAAAGTTTTCATTGTGCTCAAGATGGTCCAGATCAAGGCTTGTTGGCAGTTGATTTCTGATTGCATGGAAATTGTCTTTGATGAACTGAAACGAGTAAAAAAAAAAGGCAAAGATCCTTCACTTACTTCAAAATTTGCTGCACTTTCCTCGTCATGGTCATAGCTGATATGCATCGGTTGATCACTGTACTCGAGCTGCTGAAAGTGAACTTCCTCCTTCCACAAACTAGCTGCTGATTCGTCTGCAAGATTAGTTTTTGTTTGGAGAACATAATCATCATCATACTGATCAAACTGAGGCAAATCATCAGTATACAACACATCATCAAGCATACATGTCATATCAACAGCTCTCTCTTCTTCAAGATGATCTATAAAGCAATCACTATGACAACTGGGATAAGAAACAAAATGTTTTGGATCAACAACTTGTTCTTCTTCAATCAACAAGTCATGGGCTTGAACATTATACTCATTCTTTGTGGTGTTCTTTTGCATCATCTCTTCTACTGCACTTACCAACATGTCAAGCTTTACCTCTAGAGATATCGATTTCTCCAGATCCATGTTTTTCATCTCTTCTTCCTTCAACCTTGCCCTTTGGATCAACAAATGAGCCTCTACATTTACTGCAATGTTCTGCATCTCTTGAAGTGTTGCAAGATTCCTTTCTCTCAACTGAAACTCCATTTCCGGATTTAAAGCACCTGGGTAATGCAAGAGAGCAGATCTAGGAGAAGGCCTTATATCAGCTGGCATCGACCTTATATCAGCTGGCATCGAAAAATATACTTGGTTAAATCTGGCAGAAAATTGTTGTACTGTCTCCCCTAGCAGTCTTTTCAGCTGGTTATACTCTTCTATAATAAGGAAAGGATTCTGTCCGATCACCCACCTATCGAGGAAAACTTTAACGAATTGCTGGAAATCTGAGATGCTCACATCAGGCAAGGTTTTGAACCAACTCTTCACTTGGCCTTGAAAAGAAAGAGCAAAAAGTTTAATACTAACATCTTCGTCATCAACTTCAAAAAGGTCTAGAAAAGTCTCAACATTCTGCACATGTTGCTCAGCGTTGACATTGTTACATTCCCCGTCAAAACTTGGTAGATATAGATCATAATTTTTAGGGAAAGCATGACGAACAGAAGATAAAACAAGAGGTTTATACCTATCTGGGACTTTAAAAGGTGTAGCAATATATACAAGAGCGACGGGATCAATTTGGTTTTCTTTAAGCTCATCACTCTGAAGAGAGTCATCATAAGATGTGGGAAAAGTAAGGAGGCCAGGATCAAAGGGAAACTCAGTATTTACACTCTTTGAATAGGTCGAGTGAAGATTTTGATCACCTTTATCATACAACAAATTCTGAAAAACTTTCAGGACAGTTTCAAGAACATTAAAGAAGTAGTTTACAAGAAAGCAGACTAGATCCTGAATACCATTCCACTTTGGATACCTGAACTTTGTGTAAGATCCTTCCATTTTCTCAGAGAAAGAGTTACTCCTCCAGTGGAGTCTCTACATTGAGTTGGAGTCACCAGGTGAATGATTTCAGCCTTCTTATGTCTGATCGTTGTCCACCATCAACCATCAGATCTGAACTTGATACATGTACTGGGGCAAGACAATCTACAAGTCAAGTGTCACGTTCACAAGCTAGACCGGAGATTGACTGAAGCAACGTTTATCTACTTCCGCTAATGAAAAGCAAAAGCATTTCGAAGGCTACCTGGCATAACTTCAGGCTCCGGTTGTAGCTTATAAAACAAGAAACACCAACAAGCAAACCATATTCTTCCGCAGTATGGTCGCCACTATGTTATTGCCCAAATCCACCTTAGGCTGAAGGAAGGCGAGATTCAGGGTAACACCAACCAACGCTCAGTCTGGTAGCTAGCCCTACCAGAACAGGAGAGGGCTCTCTCCGGGTCAATCTCAGGAAAAATGTATCAATATGCCTTGAGATGACTGAAATGAGTGCTAATTTTAGGCTAGGTATATTAATCAAGGATTTGGAATGATTTTTAGGGGTTTTTTGTTGGAAAAAGGGAAAGGCAATTTTGGGCTTGGGGATGAGGCCAAATTCTTGCAGAGTTCAAGTTGGGGCAGGGAAAGCAATGGCTTTGATGTCTTAGATTCAATGAATGGATGGAAGAGAATTCTGAGGAGCTGAAGAGGGAAATAGGGTGCAAGGATCCTCTTCAAACTGACGAAAACACATAAAACTAAACAAAAGTTTAAGGCAAAGCACCACCAAACTAATGAATTCTACCTTAGTTACTCATTTGTTTAATTCAGAAGAAAAGAGAAGGGAAATGGCATACATAAAAATTAATGAAACTTACAGATACATGGAGAAAAACATCATCAAAACTCAGAGCCACAAGGATCCCAACAAGTGCTGCAAAACTCTGGTCTTTCCTTTGCCAAAAATCTGAAATGAATATACAATGGAGTGCCAAACTATTCCCAAGAGTCCAACCCTGAAAATGTCTCAGAAAATACATGATATAGACCATCCTAACCCCTTCCCATGCCTCTATGGGTCGAGCTCATCCTTCTAGGAGCTGTTTCAACCAATTCTAAACAAGGAACTGAAATCTAGGCAATCAAACAACTTGCCTCTATATGGAAGGAAACTGATTCATTCATTTAATTTTCACTTTTTAGTGAATGAATCCTCTAGAAAAAGTAAATATGTGCCAAAATTACATCATAGTCACCAAATTACATCAAGGTAGATCAAGAATTACATCAAAAAGTGAAACTAGTCAAAACTGGGCGAATTTCTGAGCTGAAGAGTGAAAATGGGGCTAAATTTCTCTATGCGCCGCGCCAGAAAACTCAATGCGTCGCGCCACTTTGGAGGTGATTTCGAGGCACTTCCAGAAGTCCAAATTGAGCTCATGATAGCTCGTTGGGAAACCCTGCCTGTCTACTTTCCAACCCAAGTGAAATTTCTGGATTTGGATGTCATTATCCCCTCCAAAAATTCAATCTCCCAAGACTGGTTCCTGTGTGTGTAAAAGGTGGCAGAAAGGCCATTTTCAAGGTGTTTTTGACCCTTTAGGCCACCCAGAACTTGATGAAATCTTTAGGCCATTCCTGAGCGCATGCATAATTTATCATAATAAACTCAAAAATATCAAGTTTTCCTCCAGAAGATGTCCCAATCATAAGCGCGCGCCAAGTGGCGTGACGCGTCGGGCGGAAAAATCTGTTTTGCGACCAAAATTTCAAAAATGAAAATTTTTTCTCCAAACTCCTTGAAATTTGGATTGAAGGTCCCTCATCAAGTATCATGCTCAGCCAAAGAAGCTCCGGCCAAGATTCAGAGTCTATCCTCCCTTTTTCGACGTTTTAGTGTCCTCCTGGTGCATGCAGTTCAGTGGCGGAATCACTGTCTTGTTCATAGGATGTGTCGGTGTCCGTCATGGTGTTGCAATGTGTATGTTTGATTTGTTGAAAATGAGAAATTAGGACTCGGTGTCTTCGTCTCCAAGTGCCAAATGTGCCAAAGGGAAATGAGGGACTATGAGGAATATGGAACAGTGGGGAAAAGTGGAGTTTCTGTCAAGTGGATTTAAAATATGGGACAATCACTTGACATGTTTGGGATATGGGATTTGGAGATTTTTTGTAAATTATAGGGAAAGAGATAATAAAAGGGGTGAAATGTTTTAGGGATAGGGGTAATGGGAATTTGTTACAAATGATATGGGAGAGGGAAAACGATAGGAAATGGTAGGGTTTAAAAATAGGAAAAATGGGAACAAGGGATATAGATGGTTTAGGATGTAAGGGGATAGGGAAATAAAAAGTGGTAATGATAAAATGAGCAGTGGTAATAGATGGGGTAAGTAGCAATGATTGACACCAAACCAAATTTAAAACCCTAGGAGCATTCTTAAAACATGAGAGTAGGATTTTGAGTCGCATTTAAAATTTCATACCAACACCAAACACTTGTTAAGAGCAATGGGGAAGTGGCTTTGACTCACTTGAACAAGGAGATACTGAGAAAAATTTGATGGGTGAAATAAATGGCAAAAATATTGTGTTCTGGCCCAATGCGCCGCGCACCAACCCAATGCGTCGCGCACAAACCCAATGCGCCGCGCCCATTTTTCTATTCGCCGCGCCATTTTGCAGGAGGATTTTGGAGGCCTTCCTGATGTCCACATTGGGCGTGTGATAGCTCATTGTAAATATCTTTGAGTCTACTTTCCAACGCAAGTGGAATTTTTCAATTTGGAGTTCATTTGCCCTATCAAAAATCAAATCTCCCAAAACTGGTCAAAATGAGCAGAATGAGGCTGCCTCAAGGCAGAGTGCTGTTGCAGTAAACTTTTGAAGGTCTTCCTCAACTCCAAATTGAGCTCATGATATCTCATTGGAAATATATTTGTGTCTAGTTATCATTTGACTCATCAAGCAAGTCATTTGGCGAACCAAGCTAGGAGAAATCTTGATTTTCCCAAGGTCACTTCAGAGGTGCATTCAATTCTCCTGAGGAAACGATATTTTTGACATTTATCTAAAACCATGATACCTGTGTAAAAAGTGAAGGAGGTTTTTCTTATTTGGCATTTTTTGGACAAAAACCTCTCTCAATTTTCCAAAATTAATCTTTTATTGCTCTGAAACATCATTTGAGTGAAACCTATCCCGATGTGTGAAACAAGGGATTTGTCGAAATGAAGCGAAATGAAGGGGATAAGGGGCTTCTAAATTCTTGGGGAAATTTTTGGAAGTAGGGAGGGATGTTAGGAAGCAAGGGAAAGTGGAATTTCAGAGATTGAGTGAGGGTAAGGGGTCCAAAAGGGCAAAACACAGGCCTAGCCTAGAAAATTACCAAGTTGTAGCAAGAAACTAGGGTTTGTGCAAAAATGAGGAATTTGGGGGATCTCAGTGATGGGAAGTGTTTAATAATGTACATTAAGGATAGGGGAAGGTGTATGAATGTCAGGATACAATTTTTTCTGATGATTTGATCATCCAAGAGAAATTACCTCCAAAACCCTAGGAGAGGGAAATGGACCTTACCTAGGAAGAACTGAAGCATGAACAAGCTGTAAAATGACCCATTGGATCTTGACATGATGATGACAACCCTCTGAATGATAGTACACTCAGCTTAATGGTGACATGGACCGACATTTGGACAACTTTGACAGGAGTAAAAGCAAACCCTAGACCTAATGCCTAGTGACCAAATTTTGCTTGAAGACTCATTGAAATGAAAAAATTTGACCTTGACACCTTAAAATCACTTTGTAAGAGCATGTTTGATCACTGAAGGAAGGCTGCAAAGGCTGACACTAACATTGGATCCAATGGGGATGGTAGCTCCTTGGAAGTGCCAAGAACTACAGATCTTTGGAAAGCAGACAGTGCCTTCATCCATTGGGCAATGGAATCAAAAAATCAAATTGAAATGCATGACTGAAAACTGATGACTTGACGACACAAATTGACTCTCACTCAACTAAAAAATGACTCGATACTTAAACACAACCGACAAACTGGAAATATGCTCAATATGAAGCTTATTCAATATAACCTACTCTAATTGTTCCATTCATCACCTGATCAAGTGAAATGAAACAACCAATGCAACCATGTAAGCATCCTGGATGCTATTTGATTTCTTCCCAAATGCTTTCTGATGTGCAGGAAAAGGGAAGAATCGAAAGGCAACTCCCATGGAAACTTGGAATCAAGTTGACTGCTGATAAACTTGCAAAGCATGAATTGACTAGATGACTTCAAGAATACTGCGAAAGGATCTTCATAAACATAACTATTGATTTCCATTAACACATTACTGCTCTGGTCTAAGTAATCTTCATAGCTGGATATTAAGATTTTCCTCACATTTGTGCTGTCTTTCTTTGGTGACAGCAGCAAGCTGTCAAAAGGATCCTGAATTTCATGCATAACCAAACTCTGTTGCTGATTCGAAACAGAACAAAAGTCTCCTTCATCAATCTCCTCATATGACTGAAAACCTTGAAATGAGCTTTGTAATGAAAAATCTGTTAGACGAGACAATGAAGGTGACTTTTGAATAAGATTATTATCAACATTATTTTCTGGCACATGGTTAGCCAATGGAGAAGAAATTTTACAGCAAACATCATCCAACACACGAGCAATAGGATCATCAAAAACTTGAGAAGATTGCTGCAATGTATCCATTGAAACTGTATGACATCCTACGGGCTGTTCATCTTTTTCTTTAGAGATATTACGAAGATTCTGCTTTATGAACTGAAATGCTTCGAAACAAAAGGGTACAGAATCCTCTTGCATCATTAAATCATGTATCTCATCTTCCACGCCTTCATCTGTAATCTGACTTTCAATTGGGTTTGGTGTTTGCAAATCTGGAGCTGGGGAGATTTTTGTATCCAAAATGATTTCATCAATCATTTCAGGGGAAAATTTCTCATCAACAACTTGCTCAAAAATCTCGCTATCTGTCTCATCCTCAACATTAATACTGAGAGATTGTCGATTTCCTACAGGCTGCTCATTTGAAGATTTACTATGCAATTTACCCTTCAAAAACTCGAATGATTCAAAACAAAATGGTACGGAGTCACCTTGTAGCATTTGATCATGTGTGCCAACTTCCATGTCCTCATCTGCAACTTGACAATCAATGGCTTTCGGGGATTGCAAATCTGAATATGAGAAATCTTGATCAAAGTTTTCATTGCGCTCAAGATGGTCCAGATCAAGGCTTGTTGGCAGTTGATTTCTGATTGCATGGAAATTGTCTTTGATGAACTGAAACGAGTCAAAACATAAAGGCAAAGATCCTTCACTTACTTCAAAATTTGCTGCACTTTCCTCGTCATTGTCATAACTGATATGCATCGGTTGATCACTGTACTCGAGCTGCTGAAAGTGAACTTCCTCCTTCCACAAACTAGCTGCTGATTTGTCTGCAAGATTAGCTTCTGTTTGGAGAACATAATCATCATCATACTGATCAAACTGAGGAAAATCATCAGTATAAAACACATCATCAAGCATACATGTCATATCAACAGATCTCTCTTCTCCAAGATGATCTAAAAAACAATCATTATCATATCTATGACAACTGGGATAAGAAACAAAATGTTTTGGATCAACAACTTGTTCTTCTTCAATCAGCGAGCCATGGGCTTGAGCATTATACTCATTCCTTGTGGTGATCTTTTGCATCATCTCTTCTACTGCACTTACCAACATGTCAAGCTTTACCTCTAGAGATGTCGATTTCTCTGGATCCATGTTTTTCATCTCTTCTTCCTTCAACCTTGCCCTTCGGATCAACAAATGAGCCTCTACATTCACTGCACTATTCTGCATCTCGTGAAGTGTTGCAAGATTCCTTTCTCTCAACTGAAACTCCATCTCCGGATCAAAGGCACCCGGGTAGTGCAAGAGAGCAGATCTAGGAGAAGGTCTTATATCAGCTGGCATTGAAAAATATACTTGGTTAAATCTGGCAGAAAACTGTTGTACTGTCTCCCCTGGCAATCTTTTCAGTTGGGCATACTCGTCTAAAATAAGGAAAGGATTCTGTCCGATCACCCACCTGTCAAGGAAAACTTCGACAAACTGCTGGAAATCTGAGATGCTCGCATCAGGCAAGGTTTTGAACCAACTCTTCACTTGGCCTTGAAAAGAAAGAGCAAAAAGCCTAACACTGACATCCCCATCATCAACTTCAAAAAGATCTAAAAAAGTCTCAACATTCTGCACATGTTGCTCAGCGTTGACATTGTTACATTCACCGTCAAATCTTGGTAGATATAGGTCATAATTTTTAGGGAGAGCATGAAGAACAGAAGGTAAAACAAGAGGTTTATACCGATCTGGGACTATAAAAGGTGTAGGAGTATATACAAGAGCTACGGGATCAGTTTTGTTTCCTTTAGGCTCATCACTCTGAAGAGAGTCATCATAAGATGTGGGAAAAGTAAGGAGGCCAGGATCAAAGGGAAACTCAGTATTTACACTCTTTGAATAGGTCGAGTAAATATTTTGATCACCTTTTTCATACAACAAATTCTGAAAAACTTTCAAGACAACTTCAAGAACATCAAAGAAGTAGTTTACAAGAAATCAGACTAGATCCTGAATACCATTCCACTTTAGATACCTGAACTTTGTGTAAGATCCTTCCATTTTCTCAGAGGAAGAATTAGTCCTCCAGTGGAGTCTCTACATTGAGTTGGAGTCACCAGGTGAATGATTTCAGCCTTCTTATGTTTGATCGTTGTCCACCGTCAACTATCAGATCTGAACTTGATACATATACTGGGGCAAGACAATCCACAAGTCAAGTGTCACATTCACAAGCTAGACCGGAGATTGACTAAAGCAGCGTTTATCTACTTTCGCTAATGCAAAGCAAGAGCGTTTCGAAGGCTTCCTGGCATAACTTCAGGCTCCGTCTGTAGCTTATAAAACAATTAACACCAACAAGCAAACCATTTTCTTCCCCAGTATGGTCGCCACTATGTTATTTCCTAAATCCACCTCAGGCTGAAGGAAGGCGGGATTCAGGGTAACACCAAACCACGCTCAGTCTGGTAGCTAGCCCTACCAGAACAGGAGAGGGCTCTCTTCGGGTCAATCTCAGGAAAAATGTATCGATAGGCCTTGAGATGACTGAAATGAGTGCTAATTTTAGGTTAGGTATATTAATCAAGGAGTTTGAAATGATTTTTTAAGGGTTTTTTGTTGGAAAAAGGGAACGACAATTTTGGGCTTGGGGATGAGGCCAAATTCTTGCAGAGTTCAAGTTGGGGCAGGGAAGGCAATGAATTTGATGTCTTAGATTCAATGAATGGATGGAAAAGACTGCTGAGGAGCTGAAGAGGGCAAGAGGGTGCAAGGATCCTCTTAAAACTGACGAAAACATATAAAACTAAACAAAAGTTTAAGGCAGAGCACCAGCAAACTAATGAATTCTACCTTAGTTACTCATTTGTTTAATTCAGAAGCAAAGAGAAGGGAAATGGCATACATAAACATTAATGAAACTTACAGATACATGGAGAAAAACATCATCAAAACTCAGAGCCACAAGGATCCCAACAAGTGCTGCAAAACTCTGGTCTTTCCTTTGCCAAAAATCTGAAATGAATATACAATGGAGTGCCAAACTATTCCCAAGAGTCCAACCCTGAAAATGTCTCAGAAAATACATGATATAGACCATCCTAACCCCTTCCCATGCCTCTAGGGGTCGAGCTCATCCTTCTAGGGGATGTTTCAACCAATTCTAAACTAGGAACTGAAATCTAGGCAATCAAACAACTTGCCTCTATATAGAAGGAAACTGATTCATTCATTTAATTTTCACTTTTTAGTGAATGAATCCTCTAGAACAAGTAAATATGTGCCAAAATTACATCATAGTCACCAAATTACATCAAGGTAGATCAAGAATTACATCAAAAAGTGAAACTAGTCAAAACTGGGCGAATTTCTGAGCTGAAGAGTGAAAATGGGGCTAAATTTCTCTATGCGCCGCGCCAGAAAACTCAATGTGTCGCGCCACTTTGGAGGTGATTTTGAGGCACTTCCCGAAGTCAAAATTTAGCTCATGATAGCTTGTTGGAAAGCCCTGCCTGTCTACTTTCCAACCCAAGTGGAATTTCGAGATTTGGATGTCATTTTCCCCTCAAAAACTTCAATCTCCCAAGACTGGTCGCTGTGCGTGTAAAAGGTGGCAGAAAGGCCATTTTCAAGGTGTTTTTGACCCTTTAGGCCACCCAGAACTTGATGAAATATTTAGGCCATTCCTGAGCATGCATAATTTATTATAAAAAACTCAAAAATATCAAGTTTTCCTCCATAAGATGTCCCAATCATAAGTGCGCGCCAAGTGGCGCGACGCGTCGGGCGGAAAAATCTGTTTTGCGACCAAAATTTCAAAAATGACAAAATTTTCTCGAAATTCCTTGAAATTTGGACTGAATGTCCCTCATCAAGTATAATTCTTAGCCAAAGAAGCTCCGGCCAAGATTCAGAGTCTATCCTCTCTTTTTCGACGTTTTAGTGTCCTCCTGATGCATGCAGTTCAGTGGCGGAATCACTGTCTTGTTCATAGGATGTGTCGGTGTCCGTCATGGTGTTGCAATGTGTATGTTTGATTTGTTGAAAATGAGAAATTAGGACTCGGTGTCTTCGTATCCAAGTGCCAAATGTGCCAAAGGGAAATGAGGGACTATGAGGAATATGGAACAGTGGGGAAAAGTGGAGTTTCTGTCAAGTGGATTTAAAATATGGGACAATCACTTGACATGTTTGGGATATGGGATTTGGAGATTTTTTGTAAATGATAGGGAAAGGGATAAGAAAAGGGAGTGAAAGGATTTAGGGATAGGAGTAATGGGAATTTGCTACAAATGATATGGGAGAGGGAAAATGGTAGGAAATAATAGGGTTTAGGGATAGGGAAATTGGGAACAAGGGATATAGATGGTTTAGGGTGTAAGGGAATAGGGAAATAAACTGTGGTAATGATAAAATGAGCAGTGGTAATAGATGGGGTAAGTAGCAATGATTGACACCAAACCAAATTTAAAACCCTAGGAGCATTCTTAAAACATGAGAGTAGGATTTTGAGTTTTTCGCATTTAAAATTTCATACCAACACCAAACACTTTTTAAGAGAAATGAGGAAGTGGCCTTGACTCACTTGAACAAGGAGAGACTGAGAAAAATTTGATGGGTGAAAGAAATGGCAAAAATCTTGTGTTCTGGCCCAATGTGCCGCGCACCAACCCAATGCGCCGCGCACAAACCCAATGCGCCGCACCATTTTGAAGGAGGATTTTGGAGGCCTTCCCGATGTCCAAATTGGGCGTGTGATAGCTCGTTGGAGAGATATTTGAGTCTACTTTCCAACCCAAGTGGATTTTTTCAATTTGGAGTTTATTTACCCTGTCAAAAATCAAATCTTCCAGAACTGGTAAAAATGAGCATAATGAGGCTGCCTCAAGGCAGATTGCTGTTGCAGTAAAATTTTTAAGGTCTTCCTCAACTCCAAATTGAGCTCATGATATCTCATTGGAAATATAATTGTGTCTAGTTATCATTTGACTCATCAAGCAAGTCATTTGGCAAACCAAGCTAGGAGAAATCGTGATTTTCCCAAGGTCACTTCAGAGGTGCATTCAATTCTCCTGAGGCAACGGTATTTTTGACATTTCTATAAAACCATGATACCTGTGTAAAAAATGAAGGAGGTTTTTATTATTTGTAATGTTTTGGACAAAAACCTCTCTCAGTCTTCCAAAATTCATCTTTTATTGCTGTGAAACATCATTTGAGTGAAACTTATCCCGATGTTTGAAACAAGGGATTTGTCGAAATGAAGCAAAATGAAGGGGATAAGGGGCTTCTAAATTCTTGGGGAAATTTTGGGAAGTAGTGAGGGATGTTAGGAAGCAGGGGAAAGTGGAATTTCAGATATTGAGTGAGGGGAAGGGGTCCAAAAGGGAAAAACACAAGCCTAGCCTAGAAAATTGCCAAGTGGTAGCAAGAAACTAGGGTTTGTGAAAAAATGAGGAATTTGGGGGATCTCACTGATGGGAAGTGTTTAATAATGTACATTAAGGATAGCGGAAGGTGTATGAACATCAGGATACAAGTTTTTCTAATGATTTGACCATCCAAGAGAAAATACCTCCAAAACCCTAGGAGAGGGAAATGGACCTTACCTAGGAAGAACTGAAGCATGAACAAGCTGTAAAATGACCCAATGGATCTTGAAATGATGATGAAAACCCTCTGAATGATAGTACACTCAGCTGAATGGTGACATGGACCGAAATTTGGACAACTTTGACAGGAGTAAAAGCAAACCCTAGACCTAATGCCTAGTGACCAAATTTTGCTTGAAGACTCATTGAAATGACAAAATTTGACCTTGAAAACTTAAAATCACTTTGTAAGAGCATGTTTGATCACTGAAGGAAGGATGCAAAGGCTGACACTAACACCTATCAGCTTACAAAGTTTGTACAAATGTTGGAAATGAAAATAAGTTATAACAAATAACATAACACAACATTTTTGGCACTTGCTTCTTTTTCTTTGCAAATCCGAACATGTCTCGGAGCAAATTATGTTAGCTATGTCCAAATGATGCCAGTTTTTATTTTCCATTTAAATTTCCAATTCAAACCTATGTATCATTATCCAAGAAATTTGGCTCATTCAGAGGAGATGAAAAATGTGTGTGTGCAATAAATTTTAACCATAAAATGGTGTTATCCCAAAATCTCCGAACTCCACTTTCATCACCCTCATTCCCAAGCTGTACTCTCTGGCTTCTTTTGACGATTTTTAGCCTATTTCGCTTTGTAACTGCCTTTATAAAATCATTACAAAAATCATTACCGAAAGACTCAAGCCTATCCTCTCAAATCATATCTCTAAGGAACAATTTGGATTTCTCGAAGGAAGACATATTCATGAAGCCATAGGGGTGGCACAAAAAGTCCTCCGCAGTATGAAGAGACATAGATGGAAAGGGTTGATCATCAAAAGTGACCTTTCAAAGGCTTATGAAAATATCAGTTGGATGTATATTAGACTCCTGCTCACCCATCTGGGCTTTCATTATGACTTCATCTGATGGTTGATGGGATGTATCACTGACATTAGTTTTGTTTCTCTAATAAATGGGGCTGCTTCCCCTTTTTTTTTAAATGAAAGAGGCCTCCACCAAGGATGTCCCCTCTCCGCCCTTCTCTTTTTGCTGGCAGCTGAAGGCTTAAGCCAACTGATTTTAGAGGCAAAAAGGAAAGGGTACATATGGGGTGTGGAGGTAGCTACAAATCTCAGTATCACACACCTACTGTTTGTAGATGATATCCTTCTCTTTAGCAATGGAAGTTGTAGGGACTCCTTCCATCTCAAAGCCTCCCTGGATCTATTTCTAAAAAGCCACCGTAATACGCATCAATCATCACAAATCCTCAATCATGGTTATAGGACTTACGGAGGAGGAATCTAGAAATCCCATTGAATCCCTCCCTTTAGTGGTCAGACAATTTTTTGATAATATTCGATACCTTGGGTTCCATATTAAGCCAGATTCTTACCGTATAGCTGATTGGATGTGGATGGTGGCCAAAAACAAAAAAAAAGTTAAGTGTTGGTGTTACAAATGGTTTTCCAGAGCGGGGAGACTCACACTCAAAATATGTTCTAATGGTCATTCCAGTCTTTTGGGCACTCTTCTCATGGATGTCACGGGGGATCTTGGAGCACATTAGGAAAATTTGTCATAAATTTTTATGGGCAGGATCTAAAGAGGACCACTCCCTCTCTTGGGTTGCTTGGGAGAAAATAGCCCGACCAAAAGAATGGGGAGGATGGGGTATAAAGGAACTACCCTCCTTCGTCAAGTCCCTTGCGGCTAAAATGGGATGGTCACTGTTGAACAAGGACTCCCTTTGGTCCATGGTAATGAGAAGGAAGTACATTGACCCTGGAGACATTGTTGATTGGGTCTGGAACCCTGTCATGTCCACCAAGGGTGGGTTGGCGGTTTGGCGGGCCACCCTTCAAGCCATGGACCTAATCGAGGAAGGTCTGGCCTGGAAGGTTGGGAATGGGTAGTAGATTAGACTGGGGCTAGAACCTTGGGTCGGTTGTAATGGAGATTTTTCCCTTCTGGAGCCTTGCAAATCTCACCTTGCGAACAAAGGTCTCTTGTTCCTCGGTCAAGCCGAAAAATCCGAAGCCACATCCATCTGGTCACAAGGCTGGAAAAATGGGGACGATCTCTAGCTTGACCCAATATGGGCAAAAACTTGGAAGCTATACACTAATGAACTACTTAGAACAAACATATGCATTCGAGATGACCCTGAAACCCTCAGATGGGGCTTTCTGCCTTCAGGCTTGTACTCACCAAAGACTGGGTATTCTCATCTTATGGGGAAGAAAGGCTGGCCGAAGGTCGAATGGTGGCATAAACCCCTCTGAAAGCTGAATAGCCCTGCTAAAGGTCGCCTCTTTTTTTGGTGCCTGATAGAAAAAAATATCCACTTGTGTGACAATCTTCAAAAAAGGAAGAAGGAGGGGTCACAGAGATGCCCCTTATGCAAACAGGACTCTGAATCGGTGGCCCATTTGTTTCTTTTTTGTTCCTAATGTCAAAAGGCATGGGAAGGGATCCAAATTATGGTTGGTTGCACACATCAATGGGTTGTTCCTTCAATTAAGGAGGCCTGGAAGTCTTGGTGGAACGGTTACCAGACTGAAAAACAAAAATCGGTACCCCTAATTATGGCTTGGGGAATTTGGCTTGCCAGGAACCATGCTATTTTCAAGAATGTAGATACCCCTTTCCACATCATCGCTCATAATGGACCAGCCATCTATGCCCTTCTCCCTGAACAAGAAACTCCAACAAAGAAAAGGGTCAATACCCCTGAGAAAATCAAGGGTGATATCCCTTAGGCTTACTTTGATGGAGCATCAGATCTGGCGAACATGTGTGGTGCTGGAATTGTTATTCACCTAAGAAATTCTCGAATATTGGTAGCCTCTATCAAACTTGTTCAGGGCACAAACAACTATGCTGAGATCAAAGCGTTACACCGCCTCCTATGCTGGCTTTCACACTTGCATATTACTTATGTTCAATTATTTTGGGACTCGCTCAACATCATCAAATGATTTAACAAGGATTTTTTATTTTTATTTTTAAAATTATGCTTTACGACCTATCCTTGAAGAATGATGGTTATTGATGGACTATTTTACTCACATTGATTTATGTCATATTTACAGGGAAAGGAATTCCACTGTAGACCTATTTTCTAAGGGGGGTTTATAGCAAGATTTGAGAAGCTGGAGGACACGAGAAATAGGGCTATAAGGCTCTGTGGATTCAGACCATTCTCCATTTTCTTGAGTGGTCTTCAGTTGTTTTTTCTCTATATATGTTAATGTACTTTTGGAAATTCTCACTTTCTATTGCTGAAAATTATAATATGTATGTACCACAAAACTTGGTTGAGGATTAGATCCTTTTTTGCTCCTCTTTATAAATTTTTATACTGGTTGTCCGTTCCTGTTTGGGTTGTTTTTCCTCTTAATAGGAGGCTCGGGAACCTAGGTTACTATGCTGCTTGTATCAGGATCTATATTTCTGTTTTGGGTCGTTTTCCTCCAAAGAGGAGGCCTAGAAAACACTTTTAATTTTTTTGTGGTTTCTACACTAGGCCGATGAACAATATGATGTTTTTCCCTTGAACAAGGGAAGATTCCGAACATTCACATACTTTTTTGGGATGGGGCTATGAGAATGGTCTGAACTTTGTTGGTCGCAAATTGGGAAGAGCTCGTATCTCTCCCAAGAAATGCCTAAATGTATGTACACAATTAACTTTTTATGAATATAAAGAGTTCAATTTTTTCCTTGGAAAAAATACAGTTTAACCATACAAATTTGTCTTATTCTATAATGAAAATTGTTAAAAGCACAATGAAGTTGTGAAAAATTGGGGAAAATAAAGATATTTACAAATCAAACTAAATGCATCCATGTAACAAATAACCCAATATAAATATGCCTATTTATAAGTGACTGGATAATGCTTCTCAAGGGTAATGCAACTCATCCTCATATTGCCCCATTTAATACACACATACACATACAAACACATGTGGGTCAAGGACACATATTTACCACTAGGTAGGTGTCCGATGAATGCCACTTTCTCAAAGACATCCCTAAAATACCATTGAAAGGGTACCTTTTAATATAATGAATTATCCAAGTGCATAATATTAGAGTATTAACACTCCAATTCTATAGTTTAATGTAATCAATTTTACAATATATTAAACTTTACTAAATAGTTATTAATCATAAATTTCATTAATTAAGAGGTCAACATAAAACCATAGAACTTATTGCAAAGAAATGAACTCTATTATCATGGAATTTAAATGAGAATGTTTCCTTATGAGCCCGAGCCATAGAGGGAACTTTGGGAGTGACTACAAAACTTTCCTATAGCTTTATGGTTATTCCTCTAGGCGAAGGTCAATTTCAAAGCCTTCTACTAAAGCTATTAAGGCCAAGAACACCACAAATATTGGGGTGTTTACTATTCACTAACTAGTCAACACATCCCTTGCCTCACACAATGAAGGAATGCCTTGAAGTGGCAATCACAAAGTGACAGAGATTAAAGGTAGTGCAAACAAAGGCACTTAGGTTATTGTTGGTTTGAATTTTCTCAAAGGAACTGACATACACAAAGAAACTTGAAAATATGTCAACATGGCTCATATGGAAAGAGATCTATGAATGTTTCTATTAGAAATGGAAGAACCCAAACTGTTCTTTAGGGACTAACATGATAGTCCAAGCACAAAAAATAATGGCTTAGATGTGTTCTTAGGGGTACAATAAAGTAATATTCTTGGATGTACTCATAAATAGATTGGTAGTTAACACATTTCAATCAAGATCACTTAGGCCAAAAACAAAATCTTTCCTTTGGACCTGAGGTTGCATGGCAAGTGTTCAACAAAATATTTGAACAAAATGTATTTGAAAACAAAATTGGTAACAATGGAAATGTTAGGGGACCTTAATTTGAGAGGGCTTTGAAATCAAAGCAAGCTTTCAAATTATTGTCAAGTCTATCATAGGGAAAACCTTAATATTTTGGGTGAACTTTCTTGATTTTATAGTAAATAAAAAGCAAAAATTAGAGCTCATGTATATGATCCTTGTGGACCAAAAATAACTTTGTTTGCAGGGAACCAACTTAATGACCATCATCTATTTTCTAACATATGCAAAGACACTATTCTAATTTTGGTGTTGTGCCTAGAAAAAGGAGTGATGGGAAAACGTGTGTTTTCATCCTCAGAGACTATTTCTTTCAAGGATAAGGTCTCAAATAAACCCCTCCACTTCAACAACTATAATTTGTAATCAAGTTTACAATATTTAAAATTACCAAAGAGTTATTAATCATAGGTGTCATTAATTAATGGGTCAAGAAAAAAACAACAAAACGTGTTGCAAATAAATGTCCTCTTCCTTATGAGCCCAAGCTATAAAGGTCACAATGGTAGAGTTCTCTAAGCAAGAGGTCACAAACCTTCTCTCTTTCTATGAATCACATGCATTGAAGTCTGATTCACAACACCTATATTAAAACTGTATAAGTGGATCTATTTAAACTGGAAAAAAATTTGCTATGAAGTGTATCTATACTCCAAAGTTTTCTTTATTATTCAATTTTCTTATCTGGATTACTGTCCAAAATATTTTAAAGAGGGTCCTCTAGGGAAGAGAAGATCCTTTTTTTATCCCACGGTTCCCACACTTTAACCCAACCACTATGTATGTCACCAAAATGGCAGTTTGGTTTCATGTCCTCATTTTCCAATACTAGTTTGTAATTTATCAGTGTTTGTATATATTGTCAATACCTAGGGAACAAATTAAAAACAAATCTTAAAAGGATTAAGTTTAGTTTTTCACATATGCTTGACCCAATCACTTCTAGAAAAAACCAACTATGTTTGACGAGACAAACTAAAATCATGACAAGTTTCACATACTAGACATCTACCTTAATACCATTAACATGGGCAACCTAGATGCAACCTCAAAAGGACTGCTTAGCAAGGTTAAGATGCCCAATATCCAGTATATCCAAAAAAATAAGTTCATTCAAATGGAGCAAAACTGCACAAAAGCATGAGGGCCTTCTTTGCCACTTATTCCTAAGCTATTATATTTGTTGTGTATTATCATATTTTGAAACATGTTTTTGGATTTGACTTAATAATGGACAAAGCCTTCCTCCTACAATGCAACCAAAATTACATCCAAACATTCATTTCCCATGATAGTACTCAATGTTATTGTGTACTATAGTACTTCTAAAAAAATATTATAGATGTTTTTAAATACTCCTATTTATTGACCATATCTTGGAAAAATATCATGCCATTCCATTTATGGTAACATGATTTGGGCACTAACAGGGTTAATAAAAAAATGACTTATGAACCCAACAATTGCATGCAAATAAATTGAAATTTTGCACAACAAATTGAAAACAGATAATCAAATAAAATTTATGACCAACAATAGAAGGTAGCAACAACCTTCAAATTTGACCAACCACTTCAGTTATAAACTAAGCTACCACGTATGGATCAGATGACATGATTCGGACTACCAATTCTCATGAACCACCCCTATAATACGTAAAAACCATCATATATCCAATCCTATTCCCCATCTCCTAATTGACGATCATAATAATTTATCCATCCATGGCATTTCAATCACATACATACTGAAAGGCTCATAAAAAAAAAAAAAACTTCTAACTAGACTATACAAGCAACACCCGACATATTCACAAAAACATACACTTTAAACTCCTAGACCTCGATAGTAGATTGTATTAGCTTCAAATCAGACACATATTCTGGCAACGACCCTTGCCATCGCAATGTTGGCATTTTGAGCATCTAAGCCTCTCATTCGGGTACCCATTCATCAATTAATGAGAAATCCCATACCCCAACAATTCAGAATCCAAAGACAGAATTGGATACCCATTCATCAATTCATGAAAAATCTGAAATCCCACCCCTCTGTCACCGATACTCATGCCTAATCTCGTCTCAGACACATAACACCAGTAGCAGAGTTTCTGTAAACAACCCAACTCAACTCAAATTTTTTTCTCTTCTATAACATCTGGGATGCTCCGCATATCAATGGATGATGGGGAGAGTCCACTGGCAACGGTCTTCAAGGAAAACCTAGTGCCTCATGGTTGGAGAAATATGCTTGGTAAAAGTTGCAAACCCCAACCAATGGTCCAAAACCCCAAGGGCGACTGATGTGGCATATTTACTTTGAACCCAAAGCATGGATGATGTGGCAGCATAATATTGACTAATTTAACTAAGGTGACATGGCAGTTTATCTTTAATTCTTGGGCTTAGAAGAAAATTATTAAGGTTGAAAAGGTAATTCTAGTAATTTAGTAGAAATTCTTTCGGTAAAAATCACATGTAAAAGAACGTGGTCGACGCGTTTCGAACCAACCAGTGTGGTTCATCATCAGAAGCCTAGATTCCAGTAATTCTAGTAGTTAAAGGAATTTTTTATGTTCCAAAAGCAAGGGAATAATTTATTGAATTAAATGTACATTAATTCTTGGTCCAGACTTTAAAAACTATTATGGTCCAAGAGAATAATTTTTGGATATGACTGTGATTATTTTATGGCACTAAGAGGGTCAGTTTGAAAATAAGATTAGTGGATGGTATGAAAATTAATATATTCTTTATAGTAGGTTGGCCCAACATAAGGGCTCCTCAACCTCTATAAACTGACGTGCCCCTGCTCTCCATGAATATCGAAAAATTCTTCGACTCTTCTATTTGCCTCCCTATGGAAGCTTTGATAGATTCGACGAGGAGGGTTAATGGTTGAAATTTGTACTTTTGGGGTAATGGCATTCATTGGGGTTTAAGGGTTAGACATTTGTTTGGGATTTGTTTGGGTGTCGATTGTTTGCAAGTGCCGTTGTAGAAGCATTCCCTCACAGAGTTTCGTGGGGCACTGAAGAATTGTTCGGGTTTGATCTATTTCAGGAACAACAACTCTAAGAATCCTTTTTGGCACTTGACATTAAGAACAGGTCAAAGACTCGTCACAGGGAGTAGTATTGCAAAACTATGCATTTTGTACACCTGGTAATAATGTAAGTCCTTACTTTGAGTTGATCATTGTAGACCTGTGATGAAGTCACCAAAAGCTGCCAAAATAGTTCTGAGCAATTGTGTTTGGCATTGGATTTCTCGGCCTTCAAAACTGGGACCATGAGATAATTTAAGCTATTGATTCCCTGCAAACCTAAACTAATGATTCTTCAGAACCAACGAAAAATCCAATGAGATAACATCAAAATATATGCGGCCTACATCACTATGTATCTAAGTGTATAAGTTTTTCATCTCTGTATAAAAGGGTTGATCAACAGTTTAAGTATTCAAGGAAGCAGCAAGTGGTAGAGACTTAGTATTATTTCTACGACTTAACAGAGGATTTGAGCTAAAACACATCAAGATGTTTGGCATTAGTTGTAGCAAAGACACCTTGTAGAAAATAAGCCTGCGGCCTTGTAAAACATGCCAGATCTGTGCCGAATGTTATAAAATACAAGAATTTCCACCCTAGAATAAAGATCCAGATCTGAAGAACAAGCATTGTCTCTATATGATAAGGGAACCTTATGATTGTGAGCAAGTAATGTATAAGGCATGTGACCTGAAGGCATGACTCTCTAGTGACATTGTTAACCGTAGCCTGAAGTGACCTGATAGTAACGTGACCCATATACAACAATAGTTTTGCTACTAGAAATAATGCAACAATATCAATGAACTACGGATCTGTAGGGTGTTATATACAATAATCAGTAGTGATGTGTTATGGTTCATAGATACTTGATGTAGCAGTAACCCTGTATGGAATTTTCAATATGGCAGTTGTGCCTCTGTTTGACTGCGTGATACATGGCTGAGCAATGAGAACTGCCAGTAGTAGTAGTGTGCATGATACAAAAATATTTATGTATTGTCCTGTAATTCAAATCACTGAAGGTTTTTGTCGAAACTTATGCTAGGATTTGAAAAGTGCAGTGAACCTAAGGTCACAAGTAATCTTGATGAAAATTGACAGCAGAATGGTCTTATATTAACAATGCATAAACAATTGTGTTTGGGAGTGTGCATTGATTGAGGTTCTAAACAGAAGTGATTGCCAACATGAGTATGTCTCGGTTGTACAATAGATTCATTTTGTATGTTGGTGTAGATATATTTCCAAGACTTGATTGATAAGCTAGGGTTTGCAACGGAATATATGCTGATATTGAAGCTGAGCTATGGGTTGCAAGGGTTGACATTGTGATATGCATGATAGAAGCAATGCCAGTGAAGTACAACAGTATAATGACATTGTTTTATTATGGCAATGAAATCTTGAATGAACAGTGAAATTTTAGTAATCTCATGATAGCATTATTCCTTGACTGTATGACTCTAAGGGACCCTTGGTGATTGTGATAACTGGGCAGTAGCTTATGTGATAAGTTGGACAATAATGTATACCAAAGTATTCATAACAGAGATATGTGACTGAACCATAAATGATGATACCTCTTGACATGACTTTGATGACATCACCAATTTTGATGACACTTGTGACATTGATATAATGATGGCAGTGGTGTTGTCATATAACCTTGATTACATGACAATATCTTTGATAAATGATAGTGACCTAGTTTGGAAGTAATCTGTTGATACAAAAATATATTTGACAGTAACCTTGTAAGTGATCTGAAGTGACCTTGTTGATGGCAGTGATCTTCCTTTATCTTCTACCCTACCTTGACAACAATATTTTGATGTGGGAGAAACCTTGGTATATGGCAGTAACTTGGTGAAACTAGCATGAAATTTGATATGAAAATTATTCTAATGACAATGCTCTCAATACATGACAATAACAATGTTCTTGGCAAATGGCTGTAACCCTTGACACAATAGAAACCTTATATAGAAGTGACTGTGATGTAAATGTGACATTGAGATAGGGACATTATGACAGTAGTATTGTGCCAGTCAAGTTGTAACAACATTACTGGAGCAGTGATTTGATGACAACCGTGACCTTGCTGTAGTGATGACATTGATGTTGACCTTGATTGATGTATGACCTTGTAGAAATTGTGTAACAAAAGTGCAGTAGACCAGAAGCGGTGAAGCAGGAGGTGCAAAAGAAGAGGACAACAGTGAACAGTGTCAATAGTAGATAGAAGCAGTGGATAAAGGTTGCTTGGTTGATTGTAAGGGAGGCTGAGGACACTTGCAGACTTAGTCTGCAAATATCTTCAGATTTTGGTAGTTTCGTACTTCCTTCCAGCATAGCTGGTAGATTGTGTATGTAATCATACATAATGCAAATCTTGTTTGGACGACATATTCTATGTATTGTTCAATTGATGTGATGTTTATGATTCTGTCTTGATTAATGCTCTGGATTTTTAAGGATTAACTAACCAATTGTGAAAAAGAAGGGAAATATTGATTCACCCCACTCTTAGTATTTCCAACAGTTGCTGACTCCAATGACATCGTCCATGACTTCAACTCCTATAGACCTGAATGACTTCGATTCTAAAATCAACAGTGTCATTTCCTGCCTTGCCCACATCATCAGAGAGATAGATTTGTCATTTCTTCATTCAACCGCAGTATTGACGGAGATAGACCTATGATTTCATCATATTCACCCACGGTATTAATGAAGGGGCATGATGTTACTATTCATAGTTCTTCTCCTCCCTATAAATTGACAGCATCCACGACATTTCAATAGATACAGAAAGGAAGATCCAATTTTAGAAACTCAAAGGCATCGAGTGCATAATGATATAGACAATCACAATATCATCCTGCCATCAGTGCATAATGATACATACAATCACAATATCGTCCTCCCATCACTGGGGCTTGCAAGCATCAAATTAATTTATTACTAAGAGTTATCAATCATTTAATTGGTTCTAGAATTATCTTCTTCTATGCCGTTAGTTTGAAAAATATTTATAATTACCTTGAAATATGTGAATATTCTGCAATTAAAGACAAATCCCTAATTAATATGCATCATGTGAATATTCTGC
This sequence comes from Pinus albicaulis, assembly GCA_034641835.2. Lineage (NCBI taxonomy): Eukaryota > Viridiplantae > Streptophyta > Pinopsida > Pinales > Pinaceae > Pinus > Pinus albicaulis. The sequence continues at coordinate 28,175 of JAXQQM020067826.1, forward strand.
AACTAAAAACAACTCCCTAATGAATATGCATCGAAAAGAATGAGGAGTATGTAATAATTTAGGACCGAGGTCATGAGGCTTCTGCTAATGGGTAACCCATCACTAAATGACTATGAGGATGATGAATATTATGATTTTTTTATAGAGAAACTTCGTTCAGAAATAAGAAGACTCAGGGTGGGAAATCTGTCTATTAGACCTAAAGAAATCGAGTCTGATCTAGCCGAGTCCAGTGTTTGGGAGAACGAGAATGGCGCTTCAATGGAAGATTCTCCATCATCATTCCAAAAAGTAGAGCCAGAAGAGGATTATATTGAAGATTTATACAAGAAATACTGAGAGAGGATGTATTGCTTGGATAATATTAACAGTCAGTAGGCCTATGCACTAGGAGTTTTTCAAGGCCATGAAACCTGAAAACCTAAAGGGGTGGCTTCCAGGCGGAAGAGATATACTGTAAACAAGCCTGCGGTCATACATGCTTCCCACGAATCCTTGAAGAGAGTGCAACAGGACCTGGAGACTGTGTATGTCGGCCAGATTTGTTTGTCTTGGGAGGCCCTGCATTGGCAATACAGAAAGTTCCAGGAGGCGGCATTGTATGGATCAGAGCAGGATTTTTTTTATGACCACGTGGTAGATCAGTTTCAGCAGTTTCAAGTTTTTTTGCAGAGGCTCTTAGATAATGATCAGTTTGAAGGTCCCAGGATTTGGTCAAAGGTTCCATGAAGGAAGCAGGGACAGAAGCAAATAAAATACTAGCAGCTTAGCTGGTTAGTATCATGGAGGAATCCATAATGATATTCTGGGATTTTGTTAGGTTTGACAAGCACAAAATTTTGGTGCAACACCAAATGTTGAATTTTTTTTGCATAAGTAAAGAGGTAGGGGATCCCAACGACTCTGCTCTCTTGCATTTCATGAGGAGAAGTATTCATTGTAAGGAGTTGAAGGTCAAAGAGCTTGAAAGTAGAGGGAGATGCTTGATAAAAAGGCTCGATCTTATGGCCAAAGGGAAAGGGATAGAGATCTTTATGGCCCTTTTGGACATCAAATTAGTATCCCGGGTATTGAGGATGTCCAGGATCATTACAGATCATCTACAGTGGTGCTAGAAGAGACTCGGTAAGCTCAGTATTCACAAGGGTAAGGTCCATAGACCACACAGTACTGTATTATTTCCGTATTGATCATACATTTTAGGCCACTACTTCGATGCATTTCCTTCAGAATTGTAGACTAAATACAGGAGTTAAAAAATTCTAACAGTAAATATTTATTGGACGGGCAGTTGGGATTTAGGGGTTTCACAGCATTAGGAAAACGACATCTCTGTTTTTTGTTTTCTAATTTATTGCTTTGGGAGGATGATGCTCCCTGGAAGAAGCCATTAGAGCTCAGATTCATGTGACCCAACCCCCTCCAATGATTTTATCATCTAAGGTCTGTGGGAAAGAAAGAAAAATAAATCTTTTGCAAGGATGTTGAGGATCTACAAAGGAGAGACATACAACTATATTTAGTTGCAAAACAGGAGATGTTGGTCCCATCTGGCAAATTAAATTCTTGATGGCAAAAAAACAGGTTTCAAATCTTTGAAAAATGGATACAAAATATACCTGTGTGATGCTTCGTGTGATGCAATTGTGTGAAAGCTTGAACGGTTTAAAAAACCTAATATCCAACAAAAACTGGCCGCATTTCCTGTATGCAAGTGCACCAAGCGCAATTTTCTTGTTATCAACAGGAACGTTGAGGAGAACTCCCTCATTTTATTATGCATTTCGAATCTGACCCTGGGCTGCTTGCGATAAGTGCAGATATTTACCATACCATCTCCAATATCACAACTGTGAACCTCCCCAGGTTTTACCTCCACACCCTCAAAATTCCATTTGATATGTAGAAATCGTTGCCGCAGGTGATATTGCAGGGCAAGCTCGATGAAGCAAACCACACAATGTAAAACCCTTTGTTTACCTTTTTGAGAATTTCAAATGACTCCCGCCCAACCCTTTGTTTGATATTGATACCTATTTGAACATTTCACAATGAAAAATGACTCCCGCCCAATCTCACGCAGATGGAGTATGGACAAAGAACCTTGATTTATTTATTTTTTAAATAATATTTTATGGATTTTTATTTAGTGAATCATATTTAGAAATTGTTGAATCATTTGTTAATGTATATATATTATTTATTAATTTTTTAAATAATATTTTATTGATTTTTATTTAGTGAATTGTATTTAGAAATTGTTGAATCATTTTTTAATGTATATATATTATTTATTTAATTTTTAAATAATATTTTATTGATTTTTATTTAGTGAATTATATTTAGAAATTGTTGAATCATTTTTTAATGTATATATATTATTTATTTATTTTTTAAATAATATTTTATTGATTTTTTTTAGTAAAATATATTTAAAATTGTTGAATATATATATATTTTTTAATGTATGGATAAATTTATAAGTATTAAAAAAATTTCAACAATTAAATTGTGAAATTTCCACCTAGATTGAGGTGCTCACTTTCCAACTGCATCTTAGTAAGAAATTTAATGCTGACATGACCACCATCAACAACTGACAGTTATGCGACATCACTCCACCTCCTTATCAACATGTGAATAACTTAAATGTTGAAAAGAGAAATCGAGCCCTCTGCATCTGCACCATCTTAATGCTAATTCTCATGTCCAGCCTCACACGTAACTTAATGCTTGCCACCATGTTAACTCATTTTTTCAACCAACATATCCTGCATTCCACCTTGCAACCCTCTGAAGCTTAGGGAAGTCGGCTTTACCATGCTTCCATTACTGTTGTTATCTAAGGCCACATCCCCAACATATTTGTTCTCCAACACACTATCATGGTGAGGGAACGAGGCCATGTTCAACACGGTGGCAAGGGCAGAGGTCACCCTCTCACCTCTCCATAGTGCGATTACCACATGATTCTCTTTGACCACGACATCCTTCAACATATCAGGCGTAATGTAGTTATCCTAGAAATAGTTGAGAGACGAAGAATTGGTGACACGCTCTAGGTTGTACAAAATTTACTCACTCTGCATCTTTGGGACCTAGAGTTGGCTCACACTCACGTTGAACATCATGTGGTTGAATCTAACACCTACGCCAATCACATTAGAATGACACTTCATTGTCTCTTGCAAAACATTGGTATTAGTTTTCCTCCCAACATGACGTCCTCCACTTCCAACAACACTTCAGACAGGTCTACAGAGCAGCAACCAGAAGAATTTCTCTCACATCAAATTCGGTCTCGCACTATGATTTGAAATTGAATTAAATTCCATGATTACCCAAAAAAATCGTTGTTATCCTTCCATTGAAATAGAAATCACTAGGCCTATTCCCTATGAAATCTCTCTTGTACGGTAGAAAATTAACTAAGAATTATGGATATTTTACTATTATTTCAAGGATCTACTGTTGAATCTTAAAAAATAATCAAAGTTAGTGCCAATCATCTAACAGGTTTCGGTATTCATTGCATTGTCAAAATTCTCCAAATTGATATTAAATGTGGTGAGGTCTAAGCAACATGTGGAAGGTGTCTCGCATGAGTAAATATAAGTGGAGTGAGGGTGAGGGATGGTACTCTTGGTTCGTTCACCATAATGCATGCAATGGGAGAGTTATTGGCTTCACATTGGAAATTCGTGTGAAAAATAACTGGGCATTGGAGTTTGGGGGTAGTGAAAGGATAAGGCGATGGAAGGTGAGGGAGCCCGACATTAGACTCCTCACTCTGTTTTGGTGTTGGTCCTGATGGTTACCTCTGGAGAGGAAGCGTAAACGTCGCATGAAGTTTTACAAAGGGAGTGGCTTGTGTGTGCTTGTCGTGGGCATTTGTTGGTGCGATGTGTTTAACCGATCCCTGTTGCTCAGTTTCTTAGCCATTTTTTACATCTCGGTTGAGGATAGGAAGTTGAAGGTAAGTGAGCACATTCATTTCCATTTTTCTTGGCTTTCGATAAGCCTGTATTTTCCTGCTAAGAGAGGAAGGTATAATCTTCATTCCAGGAAACCTCGAGGGTGGTGGCAGAAAACTAGCTTCTTTTCCAACCTTCATGCCCTTCGATGTGGGTGCGACAATGTTTGGTGGATTGGTGTGTGCTCGCTGGTCACTGCCCTGGGGTAAGTTACGCTCAGGCGTCGACTACCTTGTCATCATTTGTTTTTCAATTTCCTATGTTGGTTTGGTGGATGATGGTATTTGGTTTTCTTGGTGGTGGTAGTCTTTATCTGGTAGTGGGAGGTTTCTTTGTGCTTCCCTACGGTGTTGGGTGACGACATTTGGCTCCTTTGCTCGTGGTGTTTTTTTTCTATGGTGGGGGTTCTAGTATCTAGACTCTACACACAGTGGGGTTTCTCGACCTTGGCAAATTATGAAGCCCCCTGTGAGGTGTGGGTGTTCTCACTCCCTTGTCGTCCATAGCCCTGTGGGGGTGGCAGACTCATAAATAATCATGGCAGCTTCACGTCGGGATGGAAAGAATACGCGGCATGCACGACTCGCTAGTGTGGGTGTGCATGGGGGTTGTGAAGGAGTTAAGCAGAGGGATTAAAGAGTTGGGGGTTTGAGGATTCAGAAGCAGAGTCGTCTGGGTGGAGTAGGTCGTGGTGGCAAGGGGAATCATGGGTTTGATTGATCTGAGATAAATGAGGGGTAGGTTATTCAACATTGTTTCCTAGAGAATTTTCATGCACTTATCAACAGCCTGATGGAAAGAGTGGACATAGTTAAGAGAGTCTGTCGTGAGGAGCATGCAGATAAGATGGAAACATTGGACTGAATGCACTATTTATAGTGCCAAGTCCGGGAGATACTGGTAGTGGTTTGACGAGGCCAAAATAAACGCATTGAGAAAGTAGAAAAGCTGGAGACTTGGTTGACACACTTTTAAGGGCATGATCGACAATGTGAATTTTATCCTCCACTACATCTAGGAACAACCCCACACAACCCTGCATCCATCACGTCGGACACCTAGTATGCTATTTGGTGTTCTTTATGTTTTATATGTGTTCTGGCGCCTCTGGCCCAACCATTTATGGACAATGTCCCTAGTCTCTCTTTTGTATTTTTTTTCATCTCATGTAATTTTTTGTCAACAAACCCAGACAGGGTGAGAACACCTATTTTCTAAGTGGCTATATGTACTCCTTTTTTCCTACATGAATAGAAAATTGACTTACAAAAAGACAAAGGTTCAGACATCATTAAAAAATTAATTAATTAATGACCTACAAAAAAACAAAGGTTCACTTATTATCTAGTCATATATTTTAATCCTAGACTAAATTAGTCATTTAAGTTAGTCGAGTTTAGTTTAGTCACTTATTATCTAGTCATATATTTTATCCCTAGACTAAATTAGTCATTTAAGTTAGTCGCTTTTAGTTTAGTCACTGATTATCTAGTCGTATATTTTATTCCAAGACTAAATTAGCAATTTAAGTTAGTCATTTTTAGTTCGATCACTTAAAACTGCTCAACTTTAGTAGTAATTCACTTGAAATAATTGCGGCGACTAAAATTTTTAGTCACCTAGTCATTAATTTCATCATTTTTTACTAGTGTCAGTTGTAAATTCCAGACTCCACTGTAGGAGATACTGATTATTATTACTCAGACAGTCCACCCAGAGAGGGTATCAGAAATAAAAACAGTCTTCATCCTACTCCTGAGGTTGAAGAGGTTAAGGAAGTAACTGAAGTATCTGCTGTTAATAGACCTTTGTTTCCCTCAACCCCTCAAGCTGCAGTTGAGTATATTCCTATTATTGTTCATACTCCACTTCCTACTCTTCCTCCTCTGACTCATAAAACTATCGTACCACCTCCACCTCCTCCAATGGCTAATGTCCCAGCCTTCTTGATGAATAAATATGCACCCCTGGCATTACCCCAAGTGCTAAATGATATGCCCCAGGATTATCTGAAGATCTTGCCCAGATTCAATGGAGAAAATGAAATCGATGCTCAAAAACACCTCGAGACTTTCTGCTCCTTTGTAGAGAATTTTAATGTTGAACATTTAGATGTGGTCTTAAGACTATTTGTGCAGTCTCTTGATGGTGAAGCTCGAAAATGGTTCAAGACGTTGGCCGACCGTTCTATTACCACTTGGGATAACATGGAAGACACCTTTCTCAGGAAATGGGGAGAAAAGAAAGATCATGGAAATTGTCTTATTGAGTTTAACACACTAAAGAAAAGACACAATGAGGGAGTGTCAGAATTTATCAAGAGATTCAATAAATTGTACCTGAGTCTCCTTGCTGATATGAAACCCCATCAAACTGCTGCTAAAGTCGTTTTTGTAGCAGCCTTTGATTCAAAATTTGGTTTCTCCCTCAGAGAAAGAAAGCCTGCTACTCTGGATGATGCTCAGGCAGATGCACTAGAGTTGGAAGAAAACTTTGCCTCCACTGGAAAGTCAAAAGGAAGATCAGAACAAGATAGCAGAAGAAGGGGCAAGGAAGAGGTGTCTACTTCTAGTCAGGACAGAGACTCAGACAAAATGGAAGAAATGAGCAAATTAATTAAGAAAATGGTCAAGTTGGAACTAGAAGCCAAGAATTCAACCTTCAGAAATTTTCAGAATGCTCCAAATAGAGGATACAATCCTCAGTATAGGAAACCACCCTTGCAGATATTTCCAAGGGAAGCAAAGGAGCAACAGGATCAAGTGCCACACCCATTGTACCTGGAAGGTCCAGTAGATGACTCTATTGAAGATGCCGCCTATAGGCTGGAGGATGAAAATCTTTCCTTTTCAAATAGTGATGGGGAAGAATGCCCTTTGCAAGGGAATGACGAAGCTAGGTGCTCATTGAAAGAAGAAGAAAAGATCAGAGACGAAGATCAAGCAGATTTTGATCATTATTGTAAACAATTCGATGATTTCATGCAAGCCCATTTCAATAGAAGATATGATCTCAGATCTTCCAGAAAGAGAACTTGTACTCAAGAGCAAGAAGAAGAGCTACCCCAGGAGGAAGTACCTGCTCAGAAGGAGGCTGCAATGCAGAAAGCTACAGACAGAGGTAAGCAGCCTCTAAACAAACCTTCGCAGTCTAAAGATCAAAATCCTTCCTCTTCAAAGGTAGTTATTCCTCCTAATACCGAGTCTGTGTCAAAATAAGCCCACCCCCCAGTTGATAATAAAGAGTCTAAAGAGGTTGTGAGAGAAAAGTCCCCTCCTGCTTTCAGTCTGCAAAAAGAACTTGAAAAAGTCAAAATCCCAGTTCCCTTGACTGAACTGTTGAAACAACCAGCATATCAATCTCAAGTCACATCTTTCATGCTCCCTCCAGAAGTGCCAACCATCCCAGATAGTCTCAACCTCCAAGAAGAGAGACCCATGGTAGTTTTTGGCCCACATGTTGAGGAGATAGACCCCTCTACTCCTCCCTTCTATGTGTCTCTAGTAATCCATGACCCGCTATTACATAACTGTATGTTGGATTCTGGAGCTTCCCATAATCTTATGCCTCTATCAGTCATGGAAAAACTAGGTTTACAAATCACACGTCCATATAAAGACCTCTATTCATTTGATTCCAAAAGAGTTAAATGCTTGGGGATGATCAAAGATTTGGTAGTCAATTTAACCCAAATCCCAGCAAAAAATGTAGTAATGGACATCGTGGTGGCTGACATTCCAGCTCGTTTTGGTATGTTGCTATCAAGGTCCTAGGGAAAAAAAATTGGTGGATCAATTAAGATGGATTTAACATATGCCACTATCCCAGTTTTTGGCGGCCAAGAGAGGAGACTATACAGGGAGACTAGATTTGTCAAGACGGTGACTAAGGCTGACAATTATGTAAATTCACCAGTTTACAGTAAAGAAGGAGATTTTTTATGCTTGATGCTGGAAGAAGATCAAGATTATGCTCATGAACCATCCTTCTACTAGATCAAGACTGAGCAGCCCTCAGAGAATCATGAAGCAGGGATATGGACACTCCATTTTGATGGAGCAAATTCGAGAGAAGGGAATGGGTCTGGAGTGCTATTAATCTCTCCTGTAGGAAAATGGATTCCACTGTCTTTTAAACTAGAATATGAAGCCACCAATAATGTGGCTGAATATGAGGCACTTCTGTTAGGATTGCAGACAACCAGGAATATGAATATACAAAGTTTAAAAGTTCTGGGAGATTCAGAACTAGTAGTAAGTCAGGTTAGGAATCAGTGTCAGACCAAACATCCTAGGCTAAGGGCCTACAGGAACGAAGTTTGGGACATGGTAGAGAATTTCTTCTTGGCATTCAATATCCAGTTCATGCCCCGAGAACAGAATAGGATGGTTGATTCCCTTGCTGTGGCTGCTAGTACATTCCGACCACCTCAGAACCCTCTTTTAAGATACGAAGTTGAGGTGCATTATCGACCCTCAATTCCAGACAACATCAAACACTGGCAGGTGTTTGAAGATGAAGAACAGATGAAGAGATTCCTGGAAACAGTGGGAGAATTCTCCAATATGGAGATTGATGATGAAAAAGAGGTAGAATCCGAGGATACTTCAGAGAGAAATTGGGAGAACAAAGTGGCTGGTAAAAAAGTGTTGCAGTTGAAGGGAAACGTAATACCTAGAGGGTTGGTGCCTCTAGAGAGATTATTTGACAAGAATGATGTCTCATTGCAGCCAAAAAAAGTGGTAGAATAAAATCAGGTTGAAGACCTGAATTTGGGTACTGAAGCTGAACCCAAAATTATTAAACTGTCCAAGAGAATCCCTGAAGAATATAAAAAGCTATATCAGAAATTATTCCAGTCTTATAGAGATGTGTTTGCATGGTCCTATCAGGACTTGAAAACTTTTGATATCAGTATCATGCAGCACAAAATTCCATTGAAGGCAGATGCAAAGCCTCATAAGCAGAAGCTCAGACAAATCAATCCCCTGCTGATGCCTTCTATCGAGAAAGAAATCAAGAAGCTGCTAAAGGCAAAAATAATTGTGCCATTAAGGTACTCTGAATGGGTGGCAAACCTTGTCCCTGTACGCAAGAAGAATGGAGAAATAAGGTTATGTGTGGATTTCAGGAATTTAAACAGAGTATCCTTAAAGGATAATTATCCATTACCTAAGATGGACCACATCCTGCAGAAAGTGGTTGGAGCATCAAGAATGTCAATGATGGATGGATTCTCTGGTTATAACCAGGTGGTTGTGCTTCCAGAGGATCAAAAGAAGACTGCTTTCACCACACCATGGGGTACATTTATGTATGCCAGGATGCCTTTTGGATTGATTAATGCAGGGGCTACTTTTCAGAGGGCAATGGACATTGCTTTTGTTGGGGAGCAAGACAAGTTCTTGGTATTATACCTCGATGATATCACGGTATTTTCCAAGAACGATGCTGAGCACATTGAACATCTGCAGAGAAATTTTGAGAAATGCAGAAGGTATGGTCTCTCTCTGAATCCTCAAAAGTCTTTATTTGCATTAGAAGAGGGAAAACTTCTGGGCCATCTCGTGACTAAGGATGGGGTGAAGATAGACCCTAAGAGGGTAGAAGTTATAAAGAGTATTGATTTTTCCAGAAATAAGAAGGAGGTCCAAGTATTCCTTGGGCACATAAATTTCTTGAGAAGGTTTATCCCTAACTATGCAGAGATAGTTAGGCATATAACAGATATGCTGAAAAAGGAAAATGAGGTAAAGTGGTCACAAGAATCACGGGAGGCATTTACCAGGATAAAGAATGCTTTTGCAGAAGCCCCTGTACTGGTTGGACCAGATTATGATAAGCCTTTTATGATTTTCTCTTTTGCATCACCCCATACAATAGCAAGAGTATTATTGCAGAAAAATGAGGAAGGTTATGACCATCCTATTGCCTTTTTCAGTCAGGTGCTCCGTGATGCATAATTAAAATACAACATATTGGAAAAGCAAGCATACGCTCTAGTGAAATCCCTCAAAGCATTCAGTGTATACATCTTATAGTCCCACATCACTGCATTCGTGCCTGCAACAACTGTAAAAGACATCCTTATTCAGGGGGATAGTGAAGGAAAAAGGGGTAGGTGGATTGCCAAAATACAGGAGTATGACTTAGACATACGCCCTACTAAGCTCATCAAAGGATAGGGGCTTGCCAGAATGTTATCTGAATCAAACTATCAAGCCCTGGGCATAAATTTTTCCATTATAGCAGGTGAGGAATCTGAGGAAAAAGAAGAAAGACATGGAATTGGAGTAGCTACTCCAGAGATACATGTAAAGTACCTCACCAGTTCGTGGTACAAAGAGATAGTAGAATATCTCCTTACACTTAGCTGCCCTCCAAGTTGTGATAAAGCAAAATACAGAGCATTACGATTGAAATCACAGAAATACATAGTTGCTAATGGCTGGCTATACTGGCGAGATCCCTCAGGTATCTTACTCCTGTGCCTCACAGAGAATGAAGTAGAGAGCATTATTGCAGAATTCCATGAAGGGATATGTGGAGGTCATTACAACTGGAGGGCCACAACTCATAAAATTCTGAAAGCTGGCTTCTATTGGCCAAAGATTTTTGGGGATGTTTTTACCAGGGTAAGAGCATGTGATAAATGTCAGAAATTTGCTGAGAGACAGAAATCTGCACCATTTCCCCTGATTCCAGTGCATGTGGATGAACCATTCAAACTATGGGGTATTGATTTTATACGTGAGATACATCCCCCATCAAGTGGAAAACATAAATGGATATTAACAGCCACTGATTATTTCACCAAATGGGTGGAAGCCATACCTACAAGGAATGCCATAGATACTGTGATCATAAAGTTCATGGAGGAAAACATCATATCCAGGTTTGGCTGTCCTGCTAAGATAGTGACTGATAATGCACAGGCCTTCAAGTCTGCAAAGTTTATGAATTTCTGCCAACAATACAATATCACACTCAGTCACTCCACAACTTACTATCCACAGGGAAATGGATTAGCAGAGTCTTCAAATAAAACTTTGGTGAGGGCCTTGAAGAAGACTATCAACGAAAACCATAAGAATTGGGATTCCAAACTGAAATTTTCTCTATGGGCTAATAGAATCACCAGCAAGAGAGAAACTGGGAAATCCCCTTATGAATTGGTATATGGACGAGCAGCAATTTTTCCTGTACAACTAGCCTTACCAGTGGCCCGCTTCATGCAAGAAAGCCAGGAGGAACCTGATGGCATGATCAGGAGAATCAATCAATTGGTGGAATTAGAAGAAACACGGGGCCAGGTGAATCAGAGATTGATAGAATATCAAGAGAAAATGAAACACATTTTTGATCAACATGCAAAGGACAGGAAGCTGCAGATTGGTGATTTGGTGCTCAGGTGGGATATCCGAAGAGCTGAGAAAGGTAAACATGGAAAATTCGACCCTCTCTGGTTTGGTCCTTTCAAAATTGTGGATCAGGGAGGCAATAATACTTTCAGGTTGGAGAATTTACAGGGCGACTTGCTGGATGCCCCTGTAAATGGTCAATTTCTCAAGCCCTACTTTCAGTTCTGATTCTGTCCAGGTAGCCTGATGTATTATATTGTATGATAGTTTCCTTTTTGTTTTAGTTTGAATAATGTGGGTGTTGTGATGAATTATAAAGTGAAAAATGAAGGTGCGGAAGAGTAGAGTCTGCCTACATGATGATCAGAAGGTCTGCGAGTTCACGACACGTCCAGGAATGAACGTGCTATCCCCAATTGGAGCCGATGTTGATCATATTAGTCCCCCCTTTCTAAAAATTTTTCAGGCAGCCCCATAAAACCATTCGAAATCCTCTCCTTTAGCCTTAAAAGTCCATGTTTGGGCCTGAAAAACTCAGTATCCACCTATCGTTGCTTTCTCTCGGCCTCAAAATTACATAAAAAAGGCCGCAAACTCAGATCCGAAAATATAAAAAGGCCCAGCTCCTTTAGACCTTGAGCCCCTCAGGTTTTCGCTCCATATAACCCAGGCGCTCGACCGAGCGCTAAGCTCTATAGGTGCTTAATCAAACGAATATCAGGCATTCTCTGAGCTGTCGATCTGTACAGATCGGACGACGATCATTCATCTCTGCCGTACCCATAACCCACCTGCCTGCCGTCCGATCAAATGATGAAATCAACGGTCCGCAGTCTATCAATCCTTAGTGGTCCCCGCGCTCCAAACACTGCCCCCAAACCAGCGGTTTATATCGCACCGCCTTTCGGCGGTAGGCGGTAATTCTCCATGGGCTAGCGATTCCATTCAACGCCTGCCACGCGTCCCTGCGTACAGCCCCAATACCGCTCTCCATCGCGCATTATCATTCGGACAAATACGCGCAGCGATATTCATCACTGCCGTCTGATCTGGGAGCCTTCATCCGACGGTCACCGCGCTCTGGAGCTGCACGATGTTTAGTCCAAGCCCATCGTACTCCTGGCCCACCGTCTCATTGCCCTCCGACGCAGTTTTAACCGTTGATCTTGTTTGAGATTGTATGGTCCAGATCATTTGCATGACCAGCGGTTAACCAGGTCTTCCTCCATGTCACCCTTACCATGTGTGCTTCACATTTCTACCTCCGCCCCTTATATGTCTCGTCCACAAGCTAAGTTTAATGTTTCTGGTCAAAATTCTCCGCCCGGCTATTCACCATCGTTCCACTGTAGCTTTCGTCGCCACCCTGCATGTTCTGTCATTTCATCACGTCGCTATGCCACACAGTCATCTCCATTGCATCCACCCTCCCGTGAATTTGTTTTCTTAACAAAGTTTGTAGATTTTGCAGGGTTACAGCTGAGAAGAACTATTATGATTCGTAGTCTCAATCGCTGTGATAGAAGCCGCGTCAAAGGACAATTTTCAGAGGCAAAATTTATGGAAAAAGGATTTGGGAAGCTGTTACGACACGGCTTTCATTAAAAGAGGCAAGGCTAAAATCCATCAAACCCTCCGGAGTTATTCAAAGCACAGATTTTTGCAGGTGAAGACATTAATGTTGCGACAAAGAGTATCAGTGGAAAATCCAGGAATTTAGTGTCCAATATCGAAGATCTTCAATCTTAATTCAAGATTTAGAAGGCAGAGGGTACAACGTACAAGAAACAATATCCTCCAGGTTTTATCTCAGCTGAGTTTTCTTTCAAGAAAGGACAGAATGTTAGTATGGATATCCCTGTATCGTGCTCCTGAAGAAACTTTCACCCACAACATTTATTCCGGTCAACAGGCCACAGAGTACGAACAACGCAACATATTCATTCAGCAGTATGGGCGCAAATGTTTCCGCCATTTTGTTTTCATTATGCAAATTAAATGTTCATCACCTACCTCTTTTGTTAGGTTTTAGTTTCTCTTATAAAAACCATGAAGAAACGCATTGTAAGGGTTCCAGATTTTTTATCAGAAAATTATGCAGTGAAAGGCATTGTGTATACATTTTTTAGAACTTGGTATGAAGGCTCAGAGCCCATAGGGTCTCAGTGAGGAGGAGTTCTATTTGTCAAAGAGGATTCTGGTCTTTGGTATTTCACAGTCTGTAACTCTTTTATGTGTAATTTAATATATCATTCCATCTCATCCATCTTTCCTGTATCATGTTTTGGAATGCGAGTGGCTCACTGATTGATGGTAAGGATTCATCCTAGTTGATGCCCATACTTGGATCAGTCAAGCGCTTTAAATATGGCTCATGCATGATATTCTGTTCCATTATTCAGCTAACCATACTTCTGCTGTATTAGTTGCTTTGGGAGGGTGCTTTTAAAATGCTATTATCATGTATGGATTCTTAGATTGGTAAGCCCATGCATGGTGGTATTGTATATCTGGGTATCAACTCAATGTTAACTAATATCCTCTAATTATTTCTTTCACTACATACACCTTCTGATTATTTATGTCTGTGAGGTATCTCTGAATCGGCCCGCTTTACAGTAAACTGTCTTTGAATTGTCTGTTGCTTTTGTATTTATAGTTCTATATTTTGCCTCCGCAGTATCTCTTTTCTCGTGTCAGTTTCTGAGAGTTTGGTCTCATTCTATTTCATTTCCCTGTTTACAGGAGATAGCATGTGAGCTGAAGCTGACAACTTCATACATTATACTATATGCTCCTTGCTATGCTAAGATGTCCTAGGCACTGGTCTATCACAACTCTAGGCTATCTCTAGTAGCTACAACACTTCTCATACAATAAATTTAAGGAAATTATTGCAACGGTGATGAATTTGATTCCTTTATATACAATAAATTTAAATTTATGATGAATTTATACATATATATATAAATATATAAATAATTATTTTAAATATATACATAATTTTAAGTTAATTTTGATATATATATATATATATATATATATAAAACGCAATTTGAAGTTAAGTTTGAAATACTTTATTAAAAAATATATATATTTTATTTATAAGTATTTAATTGTATATAATGTTTCTTTTGATATATTGTATTTAATTGTATATAATGTGTCTTTTGATTTTTTTGGTTTATTATTATTTATAAATGTAATATTTCAACTTCCTTAAGTCCAAAAAGATACATATTATTTTCATGCTTAGAAATATATTAATGAAATGTTTTAGATATAATTTATTTACTTATTTTTACTCTTAATTATTTTTTCATAAAAATATTTAATTTATATTGAAATGTTTTACTTAAAGTGTAAATTAAATTTTTTTATTTAAGAATATTAAAAAAATTGTTTTATTATTATTATTTTTTGGTTAAATGTTAAGTGTCAAGTTTATGAAATGAATTACACATCTTTCTCTCATAATGCACTCTAAAAATATCTTTCTTCCCAACATTTTTTTTTCCCTTTTAATTACTTTTTATATATAAAATTAAATTTGAAATATTTTTATTCATAATTAACATTAAAATATATTCTTTTTAAGTATATATTCCAATTTAATGTTCAACATTGATGAAATTACAAATCCCTTTTTAATAAGATGCACAAAACATCTATTTAAAGATTTTTTTTTTTCTATATATAAATAAATATAAAAGGACATGATATCATTTAATTTTTTAGCTGAGTAATCACTATTGAGAAGGTAGAACCAAGGAGAATTCCGTAGAGAGAGTCCCGTTTGAATTCCCGATGAGTCTTTGTGAGACACACTTCGCTTGAACCCTGCTGGAGGAGATCGCAACGTCGAAGCTTGGTTGTACTGTTCCTTTCATGTATTAATATACTTGACTATGGTGTTGGTTCCATCATTGTGTTATGTTGTTTATGTAACGCAATTGATTTAGTCCTCTTCAACTAACTGATAGTTACGAATGTGAATTAGTACGTTGTATATCATCGTTGTTTCTTGTGTGTGTGCAGGTGTTCGAGCATGAAAGCGAATGGATCGTGGTCTGTCAAACCAGGAGCGAGGAGCGAGCCACTCTTTTCGACGACAACAACAACATAGGACCTCCAGTAAGTCATCTATCGAATCTCCGTCCATTCGTTAACTAGGAATCAATATTATAACTTGTCTTGTTTGTGGCTAGACCCACTTTAGGGCTAGTGGGATCGCCTTTGTCCGCAGAGGGGATTTACCTCACCAACAGGAAGCTGTGTCGAACATGATCAAAAGCATTAACTAGATATAGTTTAACCACCATTCCTTTTTCTTTTCGCTGCATGCTTGAATGTATCGCCTCTTTCAAAAGGATTATATTATCCACAATCTGCCTCCCATGAACAAAACCGCCTTGGTTTTCCGGGATGATAGATGGAAGAATACCTTTCAATCTGTTGGCTATCACCTTAGTTATCAGTTTGTAACCTATGTTACATAGAGAGATAGGTTGGAATATGTTAAATGCACTGGCTCCCTTTTCCTTCGGAATAAGGGCAAGAAAGGCCGAGTTCGTGCTGCCCCCAATTTTTTGACAGATTTGGGACTTCAAGACCATTTTATGTAGATCCTTTTTCACTATCTGCCAACAAACTTGGATAAATCTCGCCGTGAAGCCATCTGGGCTGGGGGCTTTGTCTGGCTCCATAGCAAAGAGAGCAGCCTTTATTTCCTTTCTAGTAAGCTTTGCTTCCAACTGCTGGTTCACCCTGGGGGTTATCATGGATGGGATCACATCCAAAAAATTGGAATTATGTCCCAAGACTTCTTCTTCACTATAGAGATCTTTAAAATTAGTGAAAGCTGCCCTTTTAATACTTATGAAGTCACTGTGTTATGGAGCCTTCCTTGATTTCTAAGATAGAGTTGAAGCTTTTTCTCGCTTGGGTTTGTTTGTGGAAAAAGGATGTTTTTATTTCTCTCACTTTCAGCCAAAGTCTGCGAGACTTTTGTCTCCAAAATTCTTCCTCATGCAGACAGGCTTTATGGAAATTTTGTTACAAATCTACCTCCCTGTCCAGAGCTTCACTTGAGATTTCTGCATCTTCCATCTGCAAGTGATGGATCTCAAGATATTATTGAGCTTGCTTCCTTTCTTCCATTGGATTAGGCAAAGTTTTGGCCCAAATTTTCAGAGCAGCTTTTACTTTTCTAAGATTTTCCTCCCACACGTAGAAAGGTGACCCTTTGACAGGCATCCTCGAGCTTTCCTTTACCTTGTCCATGAAGCTCAAGTTCTTGACCCATAGGGGGCTAAACCTGAATGGAATTGGGCCTAAATCTATTTGGGTCAACAATTCTAGTTTAATAGGCTTATGATCTGAAACACTGCTAGAGAGGATATTCATCCGAGCTTCTAATCGTAGAATAAGAAAAGAACTTTAACCAGAAATCTATCTAATCTTGCTGCAATATGCCTAGGACTGACTCTTTTATTCGACCAAGTGTACTTACCGTTTGAGGGCTTGATGTCGAGCAGGTCCCAATCTTGAATGAGGTCCTCCACCTATTCCCTCGCTGAATCCCTGACGATGCTCCCCCTTCGCTTCTTAGATGGACGTAAGGTAAGATTTAGATCACCAGCAATAATCATATTTTCCAAATTCTCTACCTCGAATAAATATCTGATTGAGTACCAGCATGTATTGTTCTCCCTTGCGTTTACTGGCACATACACATTAAAGAGGCTGAATATTTCCTTACTATCATGATGCTGAATCTGCAAGAACAACCAATGAATGTTTTGAATCTTAGTGACCAGAGTGAACTTGGTCTTATTCCAAAGAGTGCCCAGTCCGTCCGAAGCTCCTTGAGCTGAGACTGCCTGCTCTCCACCTTTGTTCCAAAATTTCTTACTTGTTTGAAGGAATTCTTTATCCTCCATTTTTGTCTCCTGGATTAGAAGAATATCTAGGGCTTCTATCCTTATTAGTCTTCTTATGGCTTCTTCTTTCGGCTTGCTCCCCATTCCTCTGCAGTTCCAGGAGACAACCTTCATCACTTACTTTTTTGAGTTTGATGAGCTCCTTTGGAGCCCTGATCTTGATTTCTTGTCCCCTTCGGAGTTCTTGCCAAAATATTCTCTAGGGTTGGTTGGCTGCCCTGAAGTTTGTCTTTGTAATTTTCTTACTCTCTCTTCTCTCAGGTTGGCATTCTTCCTCTTGTCGATCTTCGAGCCGTTTTGTGTGATTCCCCTATCTCTCCTTCCTCCTCTGTTTCCTCTGACTCTTGTTCTTCCTCTTCAATTTCTGCAGTCTTCTCCTTAGGGCTTTCTGGAGTGCTTTCTCCTTGCCTTGAGTCTGCGGGTGTCCCTTTCTCTGGAGTCACTTTCTTTTGCATTTCGACCTCTTGGAATTCTATTGAAGCTAAGCTTAAGGGTCCAAACTTGTTCTCTTGACCCTTCAAGGAAGGGTTTTGATGATCATGAGTACGCTGGTTTCCTTTTCCTTTTGGAGCCCCTGGAGGATTTTGGGCCTTATGGGCAGATTTTGTTCTCTTAACCTGATTCCAACCTTCCTCTTTTTCTTTCTCCACCTCTCCATTACTCAGAAAAATCTTGGAAAAGTGTCTGTATTCGTGGCATTTTCGACACTTAAAAGGGAGCTGCTCATAATCTAATTTTTTCACATGAGTCCAACTTCCGACATTGATTTTTATTTCCTCTGGAAGTCCCACTTCAAGATCAACCTCTACACAGATTCAAGCACAGTTGTATTGATCCTTATTATTTTCCCGATCTATGAATTTTCCCAGCGCATTGCCTATATGCTTCAAAGACTCCTAGTTCCAACAATGCACTGGAAGATTCAGAAGCCTTACCCACACAGGAACGGCTGATGAAACATCCTCTGCTAGATCAAAATTCGGCGTCCATTTGTTTAAATACACACCGTGAGGTCCCATGAAGTAAGTCCCATTCCTAAAAATCAGATCCTTGTCCTCTTTTTAAATAAATTCAAATAGGAAGAAGCCTCTCCCCAAGAAGTATGAGGTAACACTGTGCTCGATCAATGGTCTCCAGTTTTTGACAACCCATGCCTCTGTGGTTTTGGGTGAGGGCCAAAGTCCTGTAAATTGTCCCACTAGAGCATGATCTGCAAGAGACAAGGCAACCTGAATCGATCCCTCTGGTGGAAGGGAAACTGCTGGAATATCATCCAACTTCTTCACAAACTTGGTGGCTTCCGATTTTTTCTTTTTCGGCAGTGAAGCCAATAGATTTTTGAATGCTTCTTCAACATATGAAGGGGGAGGAGGATAAGGGGGAGAAGGGGCCTAGGACGAACCCATATCCTCCATGGCTGCGAGGGAGGCGCAACCCTAGCACCAGCAGTCAGCGCGAGGGTTCACTCAGCAGGCAACACGCAAAAAAACCACCTTATATTTTGATAGTTACTTGCAAAAGAATTTCTATTTATATTACTACAACTTTCTATATTCTTATTTCTCTCCTACTTTTTTCTAATATGCTTAAAAGAGTTGCTTCCATACAAATGTTCGATAACCGAGCCTAAAGGACTGGCTATATTCAATAAATAAGACTTATAAAATAAAAACATATTATAAAACAATAATATATAAAGGAGCTCAGGTTAATAAAGAAGATTTGATAAATATATAACATAGATAGAATGAGAATCTATTAGCTTAGAGTTATTTTCAATATAATTACTTTCGCACGTCTCTACATTTAGAGCACCCGACCGGTTAAACCTTTGCTTTCTTGCATGAAATAGTATTACTGTGCAGCTTTGATTTCGAAATATCAAAATTGTTCTTTTCATAAACACACTACACCACTTTTAGTGCATTTTCCATAATTAGACCAGATTTGGCTTGAAGTATACTACATCCAACTTCTTTTTCACAATTTTTATTATTCGCCATATTTTGAGCTTTTAATTTGGTATTAACTTCCATCTCCACCCCCATACATACCGTGGGCGACCATTATTTCCTGGGTTATAGGATAATAAATGTGGTTGGGCAGTATATGCCCATCGTTAGATTTAAACAAATTTAAATCTAACGGTGGGCATATACTTCCCAACCACATTTATTATCCTATAACCTAGGAAATATGTATCCCCCATATCATGACTTTGTGAGTTGCAAGTGAGGGACTTATATAACCCTTTTTTGACACCTTTCCACCGAGAGGGAAGGTTTCATCTATTAGAATAAAGTGAAACATGAATTGGTCAAATGCCATTAATTATCAGGTTTTCTCTTGCAGATTGGGATCGCTGTGATCTAAACCTATTTTACATTTTGGAAACATTTTTTTTTGCAATCTCTGAAAAATCAAGACAATGCGAAACATGATAAAGATGGTGATGCTGCTCAATTACTACTTGAATGTGGCCAACGACATCGAAAGCAACCATTCCAGAACCATGGCACATCATCATTTATTTTTGCCCTATTATTATTATTTTTTATTTTTGGTAAATGATGCTAATCTGTATTAATTCGAAAGGAGAAACAATACATATGCTATAGGCTGAGTTGGTAAGCTGTGCTTAACTGATCCTAGCCTTTATTTCATAGATAAGGGGCTGCCTCTATGGAGGAAACCAGCTTGGAAAGTACATGAAACATAAAATTACAAAATGTGTTGTAGCACTAGTGAAAATAGAAATTCTGTGGTAATAGCAAGCATGACAAAAAACAAGGAAGAGCTAAGCTACTGCGCAGTCCTTAGTCTTCGACTTCATCATCACTTTCTAGATCTTTTTCCACTATGGGACAGGCATACACCTGCGCAGCAGCTTCCTCTTCAGCGGTGGGTAGACGCGGAGGCTTGGAGACCGGAGCGCAAAGGATGGGAGCCACCAGGTATTTTGCTTCCGGGACACGCGTCCAGGTACCTTCTGAATCCATTATCCAAACATCTGTGTCATCCCCCTCATCTTCCTTAGCCACAAGAGGCTCGGTCTTGCGAGGCAAGGGGTGCTCGTGGTGCGCAATGGTGGAATTCCTTGGTCCACTTCTTCCTCTCCGCGAAACCTACGAGGGGGATTCCTCCTTCTGATCAAGTTCAGGGCTCTGGGGAGCCTCTCTGGCGTGACTGCCCGAGGAGGAGCCTTCAATAGATTCTAGGCGATTATCTGGCCCCCGGTGGTATCGACCAGGGATCGCACCTCTATGGTCTCCTCGGATGGTTATTTGTCGCAGCCTAGTTGCCATGGTCAGCTGAAGTAGAGGAGGTGCGAAGCAAGGGGAATGCATGGCAAGGAGGGAGGTGCGAAGAAAGGTGCACGAAAAGGGGCGTGGGATAATGGGTGCACCCAGGGTTATGAAATTGGTCGGATAGATGGAGCTGGGTTAAGGTGCGCAATCAGGGGGGAGCGTAGCCTGAGGAATTCTGCACAACACAACACTAGGGGGGAGTCTGCACGAAAGACTAGGCATACAGAAGGGCAAGAACTGTAACAACAGATAGACCTGAAGGAGCAGACTGTGTGTCTTTTTGTGCTAAAGGGCCTTCCCTTTAATAGGCCTGTGACACATGCGAAGAGGCTAAGCATAATTGTGCCTCGCATGCAGCTGCATGCTATAATGATTTTCATGAGAAGGCATGTGCGATGAGTTATGGTCGATCAGCGTGTCAATCCAGGTGATCATTCAGAACGATTGCGGAATAGAGGTACCCTGGAGGGGGTGATGCTGTCAAAGTGTGTCTTCATTATGCCTTATCTCTATCATCTCATGTAGATGATTTATACAGTGTGGTTCCACATCGAGTGAGGACATGCACTGCAGGTCTTCATCCTCTTGATCATGGGAGGGGCAGTTGTCATGCGTCCTTTTGCTGTCACCTGCATCTGGGGATTTTCACCCTATTATTACATGAGAGTTCATTGAGTAATGCTTCTATGTGAAAATTATTTAAATTTTATTCAAGTATATAAATGAACTCATGGACTATATAAATGAATTCATGGACTTGTACAAGGCTTTGTCTAACGAGGCTACAAATTAGCTAGGACCACCAGAATCTGGTGAAAAATTCTTCAAGAAATTCGATTGTGGGAATGATTAATTTTATTTATTTTTTTAATATAAAAAATGGATTCAGCACCATCAAGAACCCCTGGGACACAAAAAATCCAAAACCTTGATACCTGAAACTAGATTTTCAAAAAAATCGGCTATATTTTCTCAAAACCATGCTGGAATTTCTACTGTTATCTAGGTGAAATTGTGATATGTTTAGACTACTTGCTTGTACAACATGTTATGGAGTGTGGAATATGTAATTCTTGGAGTATATTTATGAGATTAAATCGTGTATCAATGACTTATTTATTGCATTGGGTTCCAAATGGATATATTGCAAATCTTGCTTGAAGAAAATTTCATTGGGTTAGCCATTCCAAACAATTGATCCAACTCTAGAATTTATAAGTCTAATTAAATTTATTTAATTATAAAATTACTTATGCATAAACATTTCAAATTTATATGGTAAAGACTAAGTTGCCTTGGAACATTTGTTCAGTATAAGAGGATGCCTCCTATATATATAGAGCAATGAAAGAGGCCCAACTTTTAACAAATATATATCTATCATACATATGCATATAGATACAATTAAGCTACATTGGAAAAATATATGGTGTTTAAATATACCAATGTCTTGTAACAAGGCTTTATCATGTACCCGAATGTAATTCAAACTTTTACAAATAGAGAAAACAAAGAAAATTTGTAGAAAAAAAAAACCTCCAAAATAGAGTGTTGAATAAAGTATTGAAGTTGACACTATAGATGTCACAATGATACATTGAATGAAAAATAGCATGAGACTTGTAGATGTGAAAATCTATTTGACTAAATCTTGAACAAGAAATCCAAATAACCTCAATGAACTTGTTCAATTTTAAAGTAGAAAAAAGTCTATTATAGAGTCAAGAGAAAGGCAAACATTCACAACGAGCATATAAATGCTTCTAAAAGGAAAGCGTTGATTAGTTAAACTTTTCATCATTAAACTCAAAATTTTAATAAGAGAGTCAAATAACCTCAATGAACTCGTTCAATTTTAAAGTAGAAAAATTTATATTATAAAGTCAAGAGAAAGGAAAACACTCCCAAGGAGCATATAAATGCTTCTAAAAAGCAAGTGTTGATTAGTTAAAATTTCCATCATTAAACTCAAAGTTTGAATAAGAGAGCCAAATAACCTCAATGAACTTGTTCAATTTTAAAGTAGAAAAAAATCTATTATAGAGTCAAGAGAAAGGCAAACACTCCCAACTAGAATAAATGCTTCTAAAAAGGAGGTGCTGATTAGTTAAACTTTCCATCATTAAACACAAACTTTGAATAAGAGAGCCAAATAACCTCAATGAAATTGTTCAATTTTAAAGAAGAAAAATTTCTATTATAGAGTCAAGAGAAAGGAAAACACTCCCAACCAGGGTTGGAATTTGGATTTCTCTTTACCCGTCACACCAATTTTTTTTGACTTTTTGAGTCCTTATGAATCTCGTCAAGAAACATTATGTTTAAAAATTTTCCCTTCAAAAGTGATTCTTTGTGCAACAATTTGCTTGCTAAGTCTACGAAGGCATATATACTCTACCCTTTTGTTTTGAACCTGTGACAACACATGCTCTTAACCAATAACCCAGTCAAGCTGTATAACTATTGGTTAGAAATAAATTATTCTCCTGAATATTAATAATTCCTATTGCATTCTTTTCATTTGTTTAATACCATTTTCTATTAACTGGGAATATTTGTAAAATACCGTTTATTTTGGTTGGGCATATTTTCAATAGAGAAGGAAAACATCATTCTTACTTAACAATGTCCCTAATTTGTTGGGAAATAGATGCTTTTGCTTCCCATAGTCAACATTGTTTTTGGATCATTTAATTGGATACATAATTACAATGATGTCCATATTAGTGAGTGGGGGTGGCCTATGCTAAAAATCTCTCTGTTGAAATAAAATCAATTGGTAGAACAACCGTGACATAACAAACAAGATATCATGAAACAATTATAAAAATATTAAACATATGGAAAGATGTGGATATTAATAAGCAAATATTAAAATTATTCCACCACTTGGTACAGGTTTCGATGCACGGTCGCTCCAAGGACAGTATATAATCTACTATCGCTCAGGGAATCTGCGTTAATTTGGAACTAAGAAACTTCGAGGCTAGAGCTAATTTGCACTGAAATAAATTACCTCAACAGTTCGAACCTACTTTATGAAATAAAAAAATTAAAAGCTCACAGCAACCTAAACCCGCAGTGTCTAAAGAAGAAAAATCAATGCCTAACCTCATTTCCTCAGAGCCAATATTGAGCTGGGCGTAAGTCTGGATGGGCATATGCCTTGAAAAATGAGAGTGAACTTGCTGACTCTTCTTTGCCTTCGCCTTTTTATTTGATACTTTGGTTTTAAACACACCACCCAACAACCAAAATAATGTCAATATATTTATTGGAAAGGGGTTTGAAATAGGGAATGTGAATGGATGGGAAGGGCTGAATCCGAGAGAAATTATGCCTTGCCCTGCCCTGTTCTGCTCAGGGCCATGAACATATATGTGATAGTTTGGCTAGGTGTAAATTGGTGGAGTGGATTGTGAGTGAGTAAACGAGACGCTGAGGGAGGAGTTTCATAAGTTGCCGCGTGTGTCAATTTTTTTTTCTCAGGTTGGATTAGTTTATTGGGTATATTTGGGAAATTGGGAATAATTTTATATCTGCGACAAGACTCTTGCTTTGTCTATATTTCAAAAAGAATTGACCAATGCGTTAGAAATTCGCGAATGGTAGATGCTCAAATTGGAAAATTGGCTTCCCCGCGATCTGGGTTGCATTATTGGGTTTAGATTGAGCTGCAGTATGCAGTCGCGTACTTTCTGTAAAAGGTAGCAAAAAGAAAGATCCATTCTCATTTCAAAATATCAATAATGATTTGTTATTAAACTTATACCAATTTCCAGTGAGCCACATACTCAACCGAGTCACCCAATGATATTTTTAAATGCCAAGAAAGGTAAATTTCCCTTAGTTCTAGAGTCCAGACTTGTAGTTGCGTAGTTCAGTGAGGAGTCAACTTGCAAAAAAACATTGTTAAATGGAAAATAAATGAGCGTAAGAAGGTTTTGGAAGAAAATTTAAACGTCAAAAATACGCGTTTCATCCCTCCAAGCATATCACAGAAAACGGTTATCCACAAATTCCAACAATCAAATACAGGGAAAATGCCTGTCAAATTCCATGCCTGCTCCCAATGAGCAAATAAAAGTTTCTTAAAAGAAAGCACTTTTGATCATTAAACTCAAACTTTGAATAAGACAGCCAAATAACCTCAATGAACTTGTTCAATTTTAAAGTAGAGAAAATTCTATTATAATGTCAAGAAAAAGACAAACACTCCCAAGGAACATATCAATGCTTCTAAAAAGTAGAAGCTGATTAGTTAAACTTTCCATCATTAAACTCAAACTTTGAATAAGGGAGTCAGATAACCTCAATGAACTTGTTGAGTTTTAAATTAGAAAAAAATCTATTATAGAGTCAAGGGAAAGGAAAACAAAGCACACGATGATTAGTTATAGTTTCCATCATTAAAATCAAACTTTGAATAAGGGAGCCAAATAACCTCAATGAACGTGTTCAATTTTAAACTAGAAAAAATTCTATTATAGAGTCGAGAGAAAGACAAAACAATCCCAAGGAGCATATAAATGCTTCATGATTAGTTAAAATTTCCATCATTAAACTCAAACTTTGAATAAGAGAGCCAAATGACTTCAATAATCTTTTCAATTTTAAATTAGAAAAATTTATACTATAGAGTCAAGAGAAAAGCAACCACTATAAATGCTTCTAAAAAACATGTGCTCATTAGTTAAACTTTCTATCATTAAAATCAAACCTCAAATAAGAGAGTTAAATAACCTCAACCAAGTTTTTCAATTTTATAGTAAAAAAATTCTATTATAGATTCAAGAGAAAGACAAACACTCCCGAGCAGCATATAAATGCTTCTAAAAAGCTAATTATATTTTTCCATCATTAAACTCAAACTTTAAATAAAAGAGCCAAATAACCTCAATGAACCTGTTGAATTTTAAAGTACAAATTTTTTTATTATAGAGTCAAGCTAAAGGCAAACACTCCCAAAGAGCATATAAATACCAGCGTCTAAAAAGCAAGTGCTAATTAGTTAAACTTTCCATCATTAAACTCAAACTTTGAATAAGAAAGCCAAATAACCTCAATTAACTTGTGCAATTTTAAAGTAGAAAAAATTCTATTATAGAGTCACACTCCCAACCAACATATAAATGCTTAAAAAAAACCCAAGTGGTAATTAGTTAAACTTTCTATCATTAAACTCAAATTTTTAATAAATATCGTGTTTAAATTTTATAATGTATAAAATAATTTAAACCTCTTCAAAAATCTTTGATTATATAAGTTTAACCATATACAATTTTACATCTAAAATTTTAATCAAATTTTATATAAAAATAATTTTAAAAATATTGGGAAAATAAATTCAACTACTCTCATATTTATGAGAATAGTTAGTCCTTAAATTACAGAGATGGGACCTACAGAACTACTCTGGGTGAGGGGATGGTTGGCAGAATAGAAGGCAAATGTCTACAACTTTGATTTTGACTGGAGAGCTACACGAATACAAATTACAAATTTCCCATTGCTAATTTCTTTGTTAGCTTCAGCTTCAATTCTTTTTTTTCAGAAAGAAAAAAACGCTGTTTTATATTATGATAAAAAACAGTGCATAATACATCATAAGAAAGTGAAGTGAGAAATCACTTCCCAATATGCAACATTGCTCCTAAAACCATAAATAATGTGATCTGGCAAAAAACCAGCACATGAGACTCCTATCAAGCATAGAGTCGTTGATGATGTCAATATGGATCCCCCAATTTCCAATTGGAAAAGAAATGGAGGATCAACAAAATCCGTAGAAGAGAACCCACAACATTCGGGACAAAACAAAAACCACAACAACGATGAGTCAGACATCCCACGGCATTTACCGTAGCAGCATATGAATATGGGCATATGGAAGAACCAAAAAAAACAAGATAGTATCATATACAACCATTAGCAAAAAACTATTCGCCCATGCCACATGAGCTGAAGGGGATGGCGGAAATCATTTGGAGACCCAAGGAGGGTCACAAGCTCCATCCACCCTGAGATCACCAGCGGAAAAAATAGGAACCTCCCGAAGGTCAAGAAGTTCATCCCGAAAGAGGGATTTTCAATTCACGTTACTTGTGGAGTGAATTAGGTGCAACGCTTTGACGAACATCCTCTCTAAGCGAGGCAAACGCAATTTCACATTCTGATTGTCGAGGTACACCTTCTTTGTTGCCTCTCACCCTTTCACATTCACTGACTTTGGATCCCTGAGGTACGGATGATCCTTGGGATAATCATCATACAGCGAGCTTTCCTGCGGCAGGATTTGGTATTCAAGGTATGAGATCGAATCCATCTTCATGGCCGGCCTTCTGAAGAAAGTCCGAGAAGCCCGCCCTATTCCCAGAGGAACCACCTGTACGAACACGGCCCCCGGCGGAAGAAACAGAAAATGTGTCAATGCGGCGCCATGGATTCCCATGAAAACATCGCAGGAATTGATAATTCTGTACATCTCTTTCATCTGGGTGTTCACATTTGGGGAAATAACAATGACTCTGAAACCCACTTTCTCAGCCAATTCAACGATTTCTTTCTGGTTCAGAAAAACTCTGGATCTGTTGCGGGCAATCAGAACGAGTTTAGGCCGCGGATGCGATTTGAGTAATGAATATTGGAAAATGGATCTCTTTTGATTGCCATCTTCTTCGAAAGCCCTGCTGAGCATTTTCTGGAAATCCGTTATTGTGTGTTTATATGGAGTGAGCGCGGGATTTACCCAGAGGTCTTCATGAAAGCGCAGGCCTATAATGGCCTCAGGGAAGCAATGGGTTTCGGGAGTTATCTCTTCTGTGAAGTCGATGATATCGTGAAACGAGAGCTGCCTTATGATGTCCCCGAATTTTGCAGTCCACCAGCGCTTGTGATTCACTATAATGAAGACGACTTGGCCTTTGAGATGGTAGGAGGCTATAAACAGAGGGATTATTACATCTGTGAAGTCGTGGAACAGGTTGCCTGTGTAGCCCCCTGTGGAGAACACTAGCGCCGGGACGGAATGGGTTACTTGGCACTGCGGGGATCTGTTAATCTTTTCAGCGATAGTTCCTTCACTGAGACCATTGTGTTATTGTCCCATTTTCTTGTACATAGTTTGATTTTGAATTTCTGTTCCTGCTGCTGCTCCTGCTCCTGGGGTCCCGGCCCGACGAGGAAGAGGGTGGAAGAGGCGGAGTGGGTTCCCATATCGCCTTTCATGGTGCATACGTCTGTTCTGTATGAGGATCTGTCGCAGATTAATGTGCTTTCCCTAGATCGAGTTTCATCTGCGATTGACAGCCATAACTCAATTCAATCAGTTTTTTTCCCGTCAGATTGATCGCAATAACTCAATCAATTTAATCGAGTTTCATTTGCGATTATGTGATTAATCCGAAAAACATTCATCAATCACATTTTATATAGGTGATTATCAACAGTTATCAATCAAGAAACAATACTGCAACAATATTAAATATAATGATGGAATAGAGTTAATTTTATTACTGTTATTATTAGAGTGAATTTAAGGACAAAATAATAATTTTCTTTTAACCTTCGAATTATTATATTAATCATTATGTCTAATATATCATTCCTATTCTTATCTTGGTGGGGCAAAAATAATAATTTATTAAATTGAATTTAAAGACAATGTTATCACTAAGATTTGTGTAAATTTCTTATAATTAAAACACTTTATGAGTATGTTGCTTAAGATAAAGTATATATTATATAAAGTAAATGAAAATATAAGAAATTTATTATATTAAAATATTTTATAAATGTTTTGTAATTCCCTCTATTGATAGATGCTTTCTAATTCAAGGGTATAAGAGAGATTTGGAATTATTTTAATGATTAATATGAAGTTGACATGAAAAATGCATGATTAAAACATTTTATTAGCATGTTGTTTCAGATAAAAGAAATGTGTAATTCCTTTGGAAAATATACTTTTATCTAGAGAAATTCCACATTTAATAAAACGTATGGTTAAAATTTTTTATTAGCATGTTGTTTAAGATAAAGGAAATGTGTAATTCCTTTGGAAAAAATACTTTTACCTAGAGAAATTCCACATTTAATAAATTTAGATGTGGAATTTCTCTAGATGCAAGCATTAGTTTTGCACTTAAAAATATATATATATATATTTGCACTTCAAAAAAATCTCCCTTGAATCTATGCTAATTTAATTTATTATAAATACAAAATTTATTTTCAAATCAATATCTTTAACACTAATGCATAATAATATTAAAAAAAAAAAAACAAAACCAATATCCTAAAAGATGTAAAATACAAATCAAAATAAAAGTAAATGTAAGTACAAATTAAATATCTAAAGTAGAACCATTTTCTTTGGATATCATTTATAATTAAATTTATGATGGAAATGAAGGTCACTTTTGAACTAACATTAATGTACATTGAAGCATTATATTATTTTTTGTTTAGTCCCATGGGTGCAATTTTTTTTTTTGGTGAAATCAATTTATAATATTATTTTTAATGACTAGTCTGAGAATGTTGGAAACTTTTCAAAAATATTTGAGAAATTAAATGATGTTTTTGAGGTAAAAATTCTCTCCCATGTGCCAACATCTCTAGAGCTATTCTACACCCAGAGACCTTTCCAATAGTTCAATAATTTCATCAAAAAAAGTTCTTATGCAAAAGGTATGCCTCTACTATAGTGGTACATGAGGATGCCACATCAACCTTATTATTCATGCATATATGGGGCTACCCATGTGTATACTTTTATGAAGAACTTAAATGGTCTTAACTTAGTTGATGGTTGAGGGAATCAAATCTTATCTCTATTTGGCTATATAACTATGTTAAATATTAGGTCACTTGGAGGAGTAAGGGTTCCATTCTATGCTATTATAGAAGGGGTAAAGTTCTGTAAAAGTCTCAAGTGATTTCATAAAGAGTACCTCTTTCTTTGTCCTTATGTATTTTCATACCATAAAAAAGAGACCACAACAACCTTATCTTCTAGATGGATTTACCTTTATAGGATTTTCTTTGGGAAAAAAATATATTTATTGTGGATGGTGTGTTTTATAATTGTCCTATTTTAATTTATTAATTCAATTAAGCAAAAAAAAAAAAGTGAACAAAGATATATAATGTAAAAATAATTAACTTACACAATAAAAATTTGAGTAATTCTATCATACTAACAATTTCAATGAAATATGCACAACACTTTACAAAGAAATTCCCTAAAATGAATGTCAATTACAAAATGAATCTATAAAAATAATTTCAAGCAATATTCTTCATAAAGAAAACACAGTAACCACTTTAAAACCAATATCATCTAAGTGGAAACCAATTACTAAATAAAAAATAAATTAATAATCACTTTTAACCACCATAAATTCTATAACAAAAACTATTTTATAACCAAGACCAATTAAGTACAAATTAGCACAACTATATAAATTAAATGGACAATAAGAATAAAATCAAAACATCTACTTCATGATACATCTTACATTACCAAGATAAAAAAATAAAAATAAAAAATAATAATTTAATTTCACTGGGCATAAAGCAAAGGGTGAGGAGATTTTGTGATAAGACACTATGTGATTCACCCCTATCATAAATATCCTTATCTTATAAACCTACTTTGTTACAATACCATAAACTAATACTACATCTTAATAAAATATATAGTGAGCTCGGGAGGCTTCTCTCCAAGCTTTTTAAGCATAGGAATAAAATTTTAAATCAAACTAAATAACTCTTTTCTTTAGGTCCAATAAACTAAAGATTGGTCTCAGTAGACGTTAACCACCACCACCATCATCATCATCAATAAAAATCTACTACAAAATACAAATTACTAACCACTTTGATTTAAAACCTTTCCAATAAAAATGAAATGCAAAACTGACATAACCAAGTCAAAGATAAATAAAACCCTTTAATAATTACATTAAAAAGGAAAAAATTCCAACCGATACTTTAAAATCCTCCGATTTGATAATGCTCCAAATGCAAAGGTGCGTACTTAAAAAACACTTTTATGTGACATTTATTTGATTATAAATACTTTCGAAATATTATCGTTCTCGCATATTAAAAAATGATTTTCATAATTTTTTTTTTTTACAATATTTAAAAACAATAATACTAATTAAAAATAATTAAATAAAAAATAAAAAAATTTATTATTAATAATTTTTAAATTTATAATAAAAATAAACATAAATTTTCAAAAAATAATTATTAATTATAAAAAATAATAGCTAAGAGAAATATAAAAACCATTTTTAATTAACTTTATATACTTTCATAATAAAAATCAAATAAAAAATAAAAAATACATGACAGTTATAATGAAACAAACATCACTCTTTAAATATTATTTTAAAAGTAAATATTACTATAAGAATAAAATTCAAATCTATTATATATTGAAATGATTAAACTCTTAAGAAAATTTAAGGAAATGATTGCAACTTTGATGAATTTGATTCCTTTGTATACAATAAATTTAAAGAAATGATTGCAATTTTGATGAATTTAATTTCTTTACACACAATAAATGATTAAAATCTTAAGAAAATTTAAGAAAATGATGGCAACTTTGATAAATTTGATTCCTTCTTATACAATAAATTTAAGGAAATGATTGTAACGGTGATGAATTTGATTCCTTTATATACAATAAATTTAAATTTATGATGAATTTATACTTATATATAAATATATAAATAATTATTTTAAATATATACATAATTTTAAGTTTATATATATATATATAACACAATTTGAAGTTAATTTTGAAATACTCTATTAAAAAACTATATATTTTATTTATAACTTATATTGAAATATTGTATTTAATTGTATATAATGTTTCCTTTGATATATTGTATTTAATTGTATATAATGTGTCTTTTGATATTTTTTGGTTTATTATTATTTATAAATGTAATATTTCAACTTCCTTAAGTCCAAAAAGATACATATTATTTTCATGCTTAGGAATATATTAATGAAATGTTTTAGATATAATTTATTTACTTATTTTTACTCTTAATTATTTTTTCATAAAAATATTTAATTTATATTGAAATGTTTTACTTAAACTGTAAATTAAAATTTTTTATTTAAGAATATTAAAAAATTTGTTTTATTATTATTATTTTTTGGTTAAATGTTAAGTGTCAAGTTTATGAAATGAATTACACATCTTTATCTCATAATGCACTCTAAAAATATCTTTCTTCCCAACATTTTTTTTTCCCTTTTAATTACTTTTTATATATAAAATTAAATTTGAAATATTTTTATTCATAATTAACATTAAAATATATTATTTTTAAGTATATATTCCAATTTTATGTTAAGCATTGATGAAATTACAAATCCCTTTTTAATAAGATGCACAAAACATATATTTAAAGATTTTTTTTTTTTAGATTTTCTTTTTCTATATATAAATAAATATAAAAGGACATGATATCATTTAATTTTTTAGCTGAGCAATCGCTATTGAGAAGGTAGAACCAAGGAGAATTCCGTAGAGAGAGTCCCGTTCGAATTCCCGACGAGTCTTTGTGAGACGCACTCCGCTTGAACCTTGCTGGAGGAGATTGCAACGTCGAAGCTTGGTTGTACTCTTCCTTTCATGTATTAATATACTTGACTATGGTGTTGGTTCCATCATTGTGTTATGTTGTTTATGTAATGCGATTGATTTAGTCCTCTTCAATTGACTGATAGTTACGAATGTGAATTAGTACGTCGTATATCATCGTTGTTTCTTGTGTGTGTGCAGGTGTTCGAGCGTGAAAGTGAATGGATCGTGGTCTGTCAAACCAGGAGCGAGGAGCGAGCCACTCTTTTCGACGACAACAACAGCATGGGACCCCCAGTAAGTCATCTATCGAATCTCCGTCCATTCTTTAACTAGGAATCAATATTACAACTTGTCTTGTTTGTGGCTAGACCCACTCTAGGGCTAGTGGGATCGCCTTTGTTCGCAGAGGGGATTTACCTCACCAACAGGAAGCTGTGTCGAACATGATCAAAAGCATTAAATAGATCTAGTTTAGCCACCATTCCTTTTTATTTTCGCTGCATGCTTGAATGTATTGCCTCTTTCACAAGGATTATATTATCCACAATCTGCCTCCCATGAACAAAACCGCCTTGGTTTTCCGGGATGATAGATGGAAGAATACCTTTCAATATGTTGGCTATCACCTTAGTTATCAGTTTGTAACCTATGTTACATAGAGAGATAGGTTGGAATCTGTTAAATGCACTGGCTCCCTTTTCCTTCGGAATAAGGGCAAGAAAGGCCGAGTTCGTGCTGCCCCCAATTTTTTGACAGATTTGGGACTTCAAGACCATTTTATGTAGATCCTTTTTCACTATCTGCCAACAAACTTGGATAAATCTAGCCGTGAAGCCATCTGGGTTGGGGGCTTTGTCTCGCTCCATAGCAAAGAGAGCAACCTTTATTTCCTTTCTAGTAACCTTTGCTTCCAACTGCTGGTTCACCCTGGGGGTTATCATGGATGGGATCACATCCCAAAAATTGGAATTATGTCCCAAGACTTCTTCTTCACTATAGAGATCTTTAAAATTAGTGAAAGCTGCCCTTTTAATACTTATGAAGTCACTGTGTGTTATGGAGCCTTCCTTGATTTCTAAGATAGAGTTGAAGCTTTTTCTCGCTTGGGTTTGTTTGTGGAAAAAGGATGTGTTTTTGTCTCTCGATTTCAGCCAAAGTCTGCGAGACTTTTGTCTCCAAAATTCTTCCTCATGCAGACAGGCTTTATGGAACTTTTGTTACAAATCTACCTCCCTGTCTAGAGCTTCACTCGAGATTTCTGCATCTTCCATCTGCAAGTGATGGATCTCAAGATATTATTGAGCTTGCTTCCTTTCTTCCAATGGATTAGGTATAGTTTTGGCCCAACTTTTCAGAGTAGCTTCTACTTTTCTAAGCTTTTCCTCCCACACATAGAAAGGTGACCCTTTGACAGGCATCCTCCAGCTTTCCTTTACCTTGTCCATGAAGCTCAAGTTCTTGACCCACAGGGGGCTAAACCTGAATGGAATTGGGCCTAAATCTATTTGGGTCAACAATTCTAGTTTAATAGGCTTATGATCTGAAACACTGCTAGAGAGGATATTCATCCTAGCATCTAATCGTAGAATAAGAAAAGAACTTTTAACCAGAAATTTATCTAATCTTGCTGCAATATGCCCAGGACTGACTCTTTTATTCGACCAAGTGTACTTACCGTTAGAGGGCTTGATGTCGAGCAGGTCCCAATCTTGAATGAGGTCCTCCACCCATTCCCTCGCCGAATCCCTGACGATGCTCCCCCTTCGCTTCTTAGACGAAAGTAAGGTAAGATTTAGATCACCAACAATAATAATATTTTTGAAATTATCTACCTCGAATAAATATCTGATTGAGTACCAGCATGTATTGTTCTCCCTTGCGTTTACTGGCACATACACATTAAAGAGGCTGAATATTTCCTTACTATCATGATGGTGAATCTACAAGAACAACCAATGAATGTTTTGAATCTTAGTGACCAGAGTGAACTTGGTCTTATTCCAAAGAGTGCCCAGTCCGTCCGAAGCTCCTTGAGCTGAGACTGCTTGCCCTCCACCTTTGTTCCAAAATTTCTTACTTGTTTGAAGGAATTCTCTATCCTCCATTTTTGTCTCCTAGATTAGAAGAATATCTGGGGCTTCTATCCTTATTAGTCTTCTTATGGCTTCTTCTTTTGGCTTGCTCCCCATTCCTCTACAGTTCCAGGAGACAACCTTCATCACTTACTTTTTTGAGTTTGATGAGCTCCTTTGGAGCCCTAACCCTGATTTCTTGTCCCCTTCGGAGTTCTTGCCAAAATATTCTCTAGGGTTGGTTGGATGCCCTGAATTTTGTCTTTGTAAGTTTCTTACTCTCTCTTCTCCCGGGTTGGCATTCTTCCTCTTGTCGATCTTCGAGCCGTTTTGTGTGATTCCCCTATCTCTCCTTCCTCCTCTGTTTCCTCTGACTCTTGTTCTTCCTCTTCAGCTTCTACAGTCTTCTCCTTAGGACTTTCTGGAGTGCTTTCTCCTTGCCTTGAGTCTACGGGTGTCCCTTTCTTTGGAGTCACTTTATTTTTCATTTCGACCTCTTGGACTTCTATTGAAGCTAAGCTTAAGGGTCCAAACTTGTTCTCTTGACCCTTCAAGGGAGGGTTTTGATGATCATGAGTAAGCTGGTTTCATTTTCCTTTTGGAGCCCCCGGAGGATTTTGGGCCTTATGGACAGATTTTGTTCTCTTAACCTGCTTCTAGCCTTCCTCTTTTTCTTTCTCCACCTCTCCATTACTCAGACAAATCTTGGAAAAGTGTCCGTATTCGTGGCATTTTCGACACTTAAAAGGGAGCTGCTCATAATCTAATTTTTGCACATGAGTCCAACTTCTGACATTGATTTTTATTTCCTCTGGAAGTCCCACTTCAAGATCAACCTCTACACAGATTCAAGCACAGTCGTATTGATCCTTATTATTTGCTCGGTCTATGAATTTTCCCAGCGCATTGCCTATATGCTTCAAAGACTCCTAGTTCCAACAATGCACTGGAATATTCAGAAGCCTTACCCACACAGGAACGGCTGACGAAACATCCTCTGCTAGATCAAAATCTGGCATCCATTCGTTTAAATACACGCCCCGAGGTCCCATGAAGTAAGGCCCATTCCTAAAAATCAGATCCTTGTCCTCTTTTGAAATAAATTCAAATAGGAAGAAGCCTCTCCCCAAGAAGTATGAGGTAACACTGTGCTCGATCAATGGTCTCCAGTTTTTGACAACCCAGGCCTACGTGGTTTTGGGTGAGGGCCAAAGTCCTGTAAATTGTCCCACTAGAGCACGATATGCAAGAGACAAGGCAACCTGAATCGACCCCTCTGGTGGAAGGGAAACTGCTGGAATGTCATCCAACTTCTTCACAAACTTGGTGGCTTCCGATTTCTTCTTTTTCGGTAGTGAAGCCAACAGATTTTTGAATGATTCTTCAACATACGAAGGGGGATGAGGATAAGGGGGAGGAGGGGCCTAGGACGAACCCAGATCCTCCATGGCTGTGAGGGAGGCGCAACCCTAGCACCAACAGTCAGCGCGAGGGTTCACTCAGCAGGCAACAACGCAAAAAAACCACCTTATATTTTGATAGTTACTTGAAAAAGACTTTCTATTTATACTACTACAACTTTCTATATTCTTATTCCTCTCCTACTTTTTTCTAATATGCTTAAAAGAGTTGCTTCCATACAAATGTTCGATAACTGAGCCTAAAGGACTGGCTATATTCAATAAATAAGACTTATAAAA
Source organism: Pinus albicaulis (assembly GCA_034641835.2). Taxonomy (NCBI): domain Eukaryota; kingdom Viridiplantae; phylum Streptophyta; class Pinopsida; order Pinales; family Pinaceae; genus Pinus; species Pinus albicaulis. The sequence continues at coordinate 64,152 of JAXQQM020067826.1, forward strand.
TAAAAACATATTATAAAACAATAATATATAAAGGAGCTTAGGTTAATAAAGAAGATTTGATAAATATATAACATAGATAGAATGAGAATCTATTAGCTTAGAGTTCTTTTCAATATAATTACTTTCGCACGTCTCTACATTTAGAGCAGCCGACCGGTTAAACCTTTGCTTTCTTGGATGAAATAATATTACTGTGTAGCTTTGATTTCGAAATATCAAAATTGGTCTTGTCATAAACACACTACACCACTTTTAGTGCATTTTCCATAATTAGACCAGATTTGGCTTGAAGTATACTACATCCAACTTCTTTTTCACAATTTTTATTATTCGCCATATTTTGAGCTTTTAATTTGGTATTAACTTCCATCTCCACCCCCAGACATACTGTGGGCGACCATTATTTCCTGGGCTATAGGATAATAAATGTGGTTAGGCAGTATATGCCCATCGTCAGATTTAATCAAATTTAAATCTAACGGTGGGCATATACTTCCCAACCACATTTATTATCCTATAACCTAGGAAATATGTATCCCCCATATCATGACTTTGTGAGTTGCAAGTGAGGGACTTATATAACCCTTTTCTGACACCTTTCCACTGAGAGGGAAGGTTTAATATATTAGAATAAAGTGAAACATGAATTGGTCAAATTCCATTAATTATCAGGTTTTCTCTTGCAGATTGGGATCGCTGTGATCTAAACCTATTTTACATTTTGGAAACATTTTTTTTTTGCGATCTCTGAAAAATCAGGACAATGCGAAACATGATAAAGATGGTGATGCTGCTCAATTACTACTTGAATGTGGCCAACGACAGCGAAAACAACCATTCCAGAACCATGGCACATCATCATTTATTTTTTCACTATTATTATTATTTTTTCTTTTTGGTAAATGATGCTAATCTATATTAATTCGAAAGGAGAAACAATACATATGCTACAGGTTGAGTTGGTAAGATGTGCTTAACTGATCCTTTATTTCATAGATAAGGGGCTGCCTCTATGGAGGAAACCAGCCTGGAAAGTACATGAAACATAAAATTACAAAATGTGTTGTAGCACTAGTGAAAATAGAAATTCTGTGGTAATAGCAAGCATGAAGAAAAACAAGGAAGAGCTAAGCTACTGCGCAGTCCTTAGTCTTCGGCTTCATCATCACTGTCTGGATCTTTTTCTACTATGGGACAGGCATACGCCTGCGCAACAGCTTCCTCTTCAGCAGTGGGTAGACACGGAGGCTTAGAGACCAGAGCGTAAAGGATGGGAGCCACCAGGTATTTTTCTTCCGGGACACGGGTCTAGGTACCTTCTGAATCCATTATCCAAACATCTGTGTCATCCCCCTCATCTTCCTTAGCCACAAGAGGCTCGGTCTTGCGAGGCAAGGGGTGCTCGTGGTGCGCAATGGTGGAATTCCTTGGTCCACTTCTACCTCTCCGCGAAACCTACGAGGGGGATTCCTCCTTCTGATCAAGTTCAGGGCTCTGGGGAGCCTCTCTGGCGTGACTGCCCGAGGAGGAGCCTTCAATAGATTCCAGGCGATTATCCGGCCCCCGGTGGTATTGACCAGGGATCACACCTCTCTGGTCTCCTCAGATGGTTCTTTGTCGCAGCCTAACTGCCATGGTCAGCTGAAGTAGAGGAGGTGCAAAGCAAGGGGAATGCATGGTAAGGAGGGAGGTGCGAAGAAAGGTGCACGACAAGGGGCGTGGGATAATGGGTGCACCCAGGGTTATGAAACTGGTCGGACAGATGGAGCTGAGTTAAGGTGCGCAATTAGGGGGGAGCATAGCCTGATGAATTCTGCACGACACAACACTAGGGGGGAGGCTGCACGACAGACTAGGCACACAGAAGGGCAAGAACTGTAACAATAGATAGACCTGAAGGAGAAGACTGTGTGTCTTTTTGTGCTAAAGGGCCTTCCCTTTAATAGGCCTGTGACACATGCGAAGAGGCTAAGCATAATTGTGCCTCGCATGCAGCTGCGTGCTATAATGATTTTCATGAGAAGGCATGTGCGATGAGTTATGGCCGATCAGCGTGTCAATCCAGGTGATCATTTAGAACGATTGCAGAATAGAGGTACCCTGGAGGGGGTGATGTTGTCCAAGTGTGTATTCATTATGCCTTATCTCTATCATCTCATGTAGATGATTTCTACAGTGTGGTTCCACATCGAGTGAGGACATGTACTGCAGGTCTTCATCCTCTTGAGCGTGGGAGAGGTAGTTGTCATGCGTCCTTCTGCTGTCACCTGCATCTGGGGATTTTCACCCTATTATTACATGAGAGTTCATTGAGTAATGCTTCTATGTGAAAATGACTTAAATTTTATTCAAGTATATAAATGAACTCATGGACTATATAAATGAATTCATGGAATTGTACAAGGCTTTGTCTAACGAGGCTACAAATTAGCTAGGACCACCAGAATCTGGTGAAAAATTCTTCAAGAAATTCAATTGTGGGAATGATTATTTTTTTTTTTTTTTAAATATAAAAAATGGATTCAGCACCATCAAGAACCCCTGGGACACCAAAAATCCAAAACCTTGATACCTGAAACTAGATTTTCAAAAATTTCGGCTATATTTTCTCAAAACCATGCTGGAATTTCTACTGTTATCTGGGTGAAATTGTGATATCTTTAGACTACTTTCTTATACAACATGTTATGGAGTGTGGAATATGTAATTCTTGGAGTATATTTATGAGATTAAATCGTGTATCAATGACTTATTTATTGCATTGGGTTCCAAATGGATATATTGCAAATCTTTCTTGAAGAAAATTTCATTGGGTTAGCCATTCCAAACAATTGATCCAACTCTAGAATTTATAAGTCTAATTAAATTTATTTAATTATAAAATTACTTATGCATAAACATTTCAAATTTATGTGGTAAATACTAAGTTGCCTTGCAACATTTGTTCAGTATAAGAGGATGCCTCCTATATATATAGAGCAATGAAAGAGGCCCAACTTTTAACAAAGATATATCTATCATACATATGCATATAGATACAATTAAGCTACATTGGAAAAATATATTGTGTTGAAATATACCAATGTCTTGTAACAAGGCTTTATCATGTACCCGAATGTAATTCAAACTTTTACAAATAGAGAAAACAAAGAAAATTTGTAGAAAAAAAAACCTCCAAAATAGAGTGTTGAATAAAGTATTGAAGTTGACACTATAGATCTCACAATGATACATTGAATGACAAATAGCATGAGACTTGTAGATGTGAAAATCTCTTTGACTAAATCTTGAACAAGAAATCCAAATAACCTCAATGAACTTGTTAAATTTTAAAGTAGAAAAAAGTCTATTATAGAGTCAAGAGAAAGGCAAACACTCACAACGAGCATATAAATGCTTCTAAAAGGAAAGCGTTGATTAGTTAAACTTTTCATCATTAAACTCAAAATTTTAATAAGAGAGTCAAATAACCTCAATGAACTTGTTCAATTTTAAAGTAGAAAAATTTATATTATAAAGTCAAGAGAAAGGAAAACACTCCCAAGGAGCATATAAATGCTTCTAAAAAGCAAGTGCTGATTAGTTAAAATTTCCATCATTAAACTCAAAGTTTGAATAAGAGAGCCAAATAACCTCAATGAACTTGTCCAATTTTAAAGTAGAAAAAAATCTATTATAGAGTCAAGAGAAAGGCAAACACTCCCAACGAGAATAAATGCTTCTAAAAAGGAGGTGCTGATTAGTTAAACTTTCCATCAATAAACACAAACTTTGAATAAGAGAGCCAAATAACCTCAATGAAATTGTTCAATTTTAAAGAAGAAAAATTTCTATTATAGAGTCAAGAGAAAGGAAAACACTCCCAACCAGGGTTGGAATTTGGATTTCTCTTTACCCGTCACACCAATTTTTTTTGACTTTTTGAGTCCTTATGAATCTCGTCAAGAAACATTATGTTAAAAAATTTTCCCTTCAAAAGTGATTCTTTGTGCAACAATTTGCTTGCTAAGTCTACGAAGGCATATATACTCTACCCCTTTGTTTTGAACCTGTGACAACACATGCTCTTAACCAATAACCCAGTCAAGCTGTATAACTATTGGTTAGAAATAAATTATTCTCCTGAATATTAATAATCCCTATTGCATTCTTTTCGTTTGTTTGATACCATTTTCTATTAGTTGGAAATATTTGTAAAATACCATTTATTTTGGTTGGGCATATTTTCAATAGAAAAGGAAAACATCATTCTTATTTAACAATGTCCCTAATTTGTTGGGAAATAGATGCTTTTGCTTCCCACAGTCAACATTGTTTTTGGATCATTTAATTGGATACATAATTACAATGATGTTCATATTAGTGAGTGGGGGTGACCTATGCTAAAAATCTCTCCGTTGAAATAAAATCAATTGGTAGAACAACCGTGACATAACAAACAAGATATCATGAAACAATTATAACTAGCAGTTGCCCCAGGAGGTGCAAGGAGAGGCCGCTAGGAGTATCTGGATGGTCCTCCCTGAAGGATCACTTTGACAACGAGTCTCGTTCATTAATAGTTTTTCACAAACTATCCAAGAACTTTTTTGACAATACCCTTGGAGCCATGGGGCTGATTATTTATAACTGGTCAATATTTCTTACTGCTGTAAGTAACTTGGCAAGACAGAGGTTACTATACATTGACTATAAGAATGGTATTCAAATTCAAACATCCCTCATCTCATGGGCCACATATTTACTTATGTATTTACGAGCTGCAGCAACATATAGAGCTAAATTGAGCAAACTCAATGCATCCCAGAGCCAAAAATAGTAGTCCAGGTGACCTTCATTCAAGTTATTGGGTATCCATCCCACACTTCCTCCTCTGGTGGTGATAAGCATTACAACAATGACTAGTACAAAACTAAAATAGTTACCGAATGTGGTACTAAGATGGGACAGAGCACTGCACAGGGTGCGCATGGCATCAGGTGCCTCTTCATAGAAGAATTCTAGCTACCCTGCCAATACAAATGTCTCTGCAACGCCTAACAATACATACTGTGGTATCTGCCACAAAATGCTTAGAGGAACTGGTGTCTCCGTATCATGAACCAGGTTGTGACTCCTCACAACTTGCAACCGTTTGTTTTCAAGAATTGTAGCACACACCATAGAAAACATGGCGAATAACTTACCTATACCCATTCGTTGCAACTCCGACAATCCCTTCTCGTTTCTCTTCCATTTTCTCATTGCTGGTGCGATGCTTAAAACATATAGTACAACCCAGAGCATGCAGGTTACACTGTTGAACATGTACAGTGAAGCTGCAGGTATATTGAAAAGGCCACCAATGTTAGTATTCATTGTCTTGCCCTGTTCCACGAACATGGTGTGTGCCTGGGCATATGCTGATGCATATATTATAGCTGTTGCCCATATAGGCACCATTCGAAGCAATATTTTCACTTCTTCCACTTGGGTTATTGTACAAATCCTCCAACCATTCAAGCACAACTCATCATTCTTTCTCTCACTATCGCTTATTGTTGCAGCCTTATCTAAACACCTGCAAATGTTCGATTGATTCTGATATTCAAATATCATACCATTCATATTGGGGTTTAAATTTCTTGAGAAGAACATAATTTACTAAATGAACCCTGAGTTTCAGGGACAAAGAAGAATATATAATTGCAAAGAAGAAAATAGTCACTTTGAGAAGAACAGAATTTACTAAATGAACCATGAGTTTCAGGGACAAAGTTGCGAATGCCAATGGTGACGCAGAAAAAGAAAACGGAGAGAGGGTTGTTGCAGAAGAGAAATCACATGAGAAGAAAGAAGAGGAATCCATTCCTCCAGAAGGAGACAACATTGTCATTCCGCCTCATTGGCACGCCAAGTCGTGCGTTCATCTTACAAGCATTGGCGGCTTTGTCTCCGAAGAGGTACGTTGATATCCCTGCACACCTTCGTAGTTTTTCCAACTTATTTTATGGCCCAATAATCGTATTTTCCAGTGTTATTTTATGGTTAAATATGTGAAGAAATGCATTTCTCTGGATGAAAATGTATATGGAATGCTTTCTCTATGCAAACTTAAGGGCTTTTACGTTCAAACTCTAACTGATTTTTTAAGTATCTTTTCAATGAAAAGTTTAGAATTCATTTTCTTAGCTGGTAATGTACACAATAATGGTTACAGCTGGGTTGTTTTGTCAGGCAAGTTTGTAAAGGATAAAAATTTCCCGACATCCTCCTTTATTGTATTAGCATTTTGAGAGTTTTTGTTGGAAAGGATGGAAAGGACATGTACATTTGAATTATAACTTATTTGCATGATTTTCATATAGGGAGGAATTTTGTTGCCTATGATCACTGATTTATGCTCTACGTTATTTGAATTAGAAAGCTTATTTTTGGTTTTTTTTATAGGGAGGAAAGTAAAGTTATATTTTCTAAAGGGGAACAAACCGTGTTGACATAAAATTTGAAAAAAAACATAGTTGATATTGGGAGCACTTATATTATGGGAATGATATAAAAAAGAAAACTTTATAAAACAAAACAAACAGATATGTAAGCTTTTTATTTGATAAGTTCAACGTAAATGTTAAGTAGCTGGTTTTCTCAAAGCTCGAGGTTATTTGAATTAGAAAGCTTATTTCTTGTTTAGGGAGGAAAGGTGAAGGAAATATTTTTGTAATGGGAACAAAGCTTATGGACATAATTTGAAAAGGGCATGGTTGATATTGGGTGCACTTGTATTATACTAATGATATAAAACAGAACCATATAAAAGGTATTTTTGAGTTTTTTACTTGGTAATTTTCAAAGTTAAATATTAAGATAGCTGCTTTGTCTGTCCTGGATCGAAAGTTACCGTGTTCTTTGCCTGAATAGCAAAATCCGTGCTCTTATTTTCTTTTTGGCTTTTGTTGGTTGCCGACAAAATTTACCTCGTTACTAAATGAGAATAATGAAGAGTATATTTGCTGGGAGTAGTGGGTACAATATTACTTGGGAAGGAAATGAAAAGAATAAAGTGCAATTTCAGAATGTCTAGTGTGTGTTAGTATAAGCAAGCGGACATAAACAATGCTTATTTTGGATTTGGCTTGACAATGGAAGTTCAATATGCCATCTCAAGCATCGGGACAGGAGGACTCAATAAATGGAGAAGACAGGGTGATCTCTATGACCTGCTCCGGTTTGGATAAGGCAATGTAAGTACAATTCAACCACCAACAAAATTAGAAAAGCTGGCAG
>JAXQQM020069173.1:0-110758 GCA_034641835.2 Pinus albicaulis
CCTATAAAGGTGTGCTAGTGTTGAGGAGGTAAATCCCCTCTGCAGACAGAGGCGATCCCTACTAGCCCAGATCGGGTCTAGCAACAATCAAACACACTACAGTGCAGGTTCCTAATTGTAAATAAATTGACTTGTGAGGAAGGCTTACCTGGAATCTGACGCTGTCGTTTGTAGAAGAGGTGGTGCTCCCGTTCCTTCGCCCTGGCAGATCACCGCCCACACGATCTCCGTGATCGGACACCTGCACATGCAAGAAACAACACAAACGCAAGCATAAAATCTAGTACATACAACTATATATCAGTCGAAGAGGACATAACTCATGAACATGATCAAGAACAAGAGTGGAACCATAACCGATAGTCGCTTCTCATTAAAGAGTCAAAAGAATAATACAACCATAGCTTCGACGCAACACTCTCCTTTAGCGGGTCGTCAGCACAACATGTCTCAATAAAGCCTGTCAGGGATGGGACAAGCCTCTCTCTCCGGATACTTGGCAATAGTCTCCTTGCTTGGATTTGGCCTTAGGGAATCAAGAAGGCTTTTGCAGCATGAAAGCTCTTGGGAACTTAGAAATTCTGTCACTCTTTGGAACTAGCTTGCAATGGAAATGGGCAAGCTTTTATAGATGGAGGAATAGGAGTTGGGATCCCTATAATTATGGGATTGGCCATATCATCAAGGAAGCTTCCATGAGAGGTGGCAAGCCACTTCCTCTCTATGAAAATCCGTAGCCAAACCACCCAACTCAAGATAGATATCAGCCCATGAATTTGTTAGGATAAAACTTCCGCCTTTTATTTTTAAAAAACACCTCTTAATATGGTTGGCGCGGGTGCGGCTCTATGACAGAGCGCCAACTGGCGTGCCCTCTTTGGAGGATTTCCCTCTTGGCGCGAGGGCTGAACTATGGAACCGCGCCAATGGAAAAAGAGCGATTTTTAGGGTTTTTTTCAGGGAGACGTCTTCAGGGCAATTAAAGCTCATCTTCAGAGGGATGAAATGAAAGTATTTTCAAGCCTTAACTCTATCCATAGGTCATGGAATGAGCCCTCCAATGTGTGGGATGGGGATTGTAGGGACGGTGACAAATTGCTGTGTAATAGATGCCCCCTAAAGCATGAGGCCCGAGAGAGAGAGAGGGGTGAAATGCTTTACGAGAACATGCCGAATGAAAACACCGCCATCGGAAAACCTGCAGAGCGAAGTGCAACTGATGTCTCAGATACATGATATATATGCATGGTATGGGCGCAGCCATCCATAACAGAGTGTACAATAATATAGATCCAAGGCATGGACACAGCCATCCAATGAAGATCGATAAATAGACTCGGGTATGGTCGCAGCCATCCAATCCGTGAGTCATGTAAATAATCATAATAATCCACAATATCGCAGCCTGGATTACAATAGACACAATCCAGGGTCTTGCGCTCCATCTCGACCCGAAAAAAAGTACAAGTTCAAGCATGCGAATATGTGAGCTGAAGTCGAACATGCAAGAACATCGTCTGATTACCAGCCAATGATGAAAGCTGTTAACATACATGAGAGGAACCACCAATAATGACAATGGCCCTCAAGGTACTATAGGTACAATCTACGGCGTGTGAATCAATGAGCTAGTGTCGAACACCCGTAGAATCACTCGATAGGAGGCCAATGATGAAAACCTCACGTTGAATGCGACGAACCTGCCATTGAGGCATGCAGGCTCCAAGGTACCATGAAAGAGTCTCTAGACCATCTTCCTGAATAATGAGCTGAAGTCGACAGGAAGTGGCCTTGATCGAAGGTGGGCCATAACGTTTCCCACATCATCGACACGAGACAGAGGAACATAATGTTTTTGTGAATCAGGATCAGATGAGAATCAGAGGAAGGTTAGTACTTGCAGAGGTCAACTTCTCTTGAACATATTGGCGGCACGACAGTGGATTTGGCAGTATTTGACATCAAAATATCAGAGGTCATAGTGATGAGGCAAAGAGAAAATGAGAGGTAAAAAGGGATTACCCAAACCCACGGAGGCAAGTGAAAAACGAGATGAGATGTCCCCAACCCAACACGAATGCGGACAAGTGCCATGTTCAAGAGAGACATACTGCCGGCATGACAATGATGCTGGTTCCATTTTCCCCACCATCTTGGTGAGTACCTCTTTATTTTTACACAAGCTTGAAGAGGATACCATATGCTTGTCATATAAATCCGTCCTTCGGACGAATCCATCCTAGTACATTTAACGAGCCCTAGGAAGGAGAAACTCGAATACCATCATTACGACTGAATCCAATACCATGTTTTAACGAGTCCCACAAAGGAAGAACTGAAGGCTTCTTTTCATACCAGAGAGTATGAAAAGATAGTTGGAAAAGTAACCAACTCATTCTTTGTAAATAGTTCTAGATCCGAAAAGGCAGAAAACTATATCCGAGAAAACCTCCTAGTCGCATAGGCTAGGGTATTCCTTTTTTTGTAAACAATTCATCCCACTTTAAAAAGGAAAACGTATATTAGAGAACAAGCCGTTCACTTTAACGAGATCGAAATGACAAGGGTTTCGTAATCTTTTCATGTTTAGAGAGTCAGAAAAGAGCTGAAAGATGACTCCTCCTGGAGGAAAAATTGGTATAAAGGGTAGCAACTAGTTCCGGTAATGGTGGAACTGCTCAGAACAAGTAAAGGTTAAGAGGCTGGCTAACAAGACCACTCATCGTAGCGGTTCCTCAGGAATGGGTAAAACAACCAATTGGAAGCATATGATCGGCCAAGCAGAAAGTGACGATGGAATGAGAAAACCAAGGCTCATCTGAAAAAACAGGCTGGTAAAATGACAATCACAAGGGGTAAAATGGGAAAGGTTTCATTTTTACACAAGCTTGAAATCAGGAAACTCTGCTTGAAGTTGGTTTCATTTTTACACAAGCTTGAAACAAAGATAAACTATTCTTGAAACCGGTTTCATTTTTACACAAGCTTAAAACGGAAACAAACTATGCTTGAAAAAGTAAGCATGCCCCCCAGCATAGTGACTCAATTCGAGGTACATGCCCCCCAAGCTTCAGTCCATATGAAAGGCAGATGGAGTGAAGGTTCGAATTATGAGATCTAAGAAAGACTCAACTGGGATTTTACGAGATCTGATCAAAGACTCGAATTGAACAAGAACGTGTTTCATTATTTTAACGAGGTTGACACATTAAAAGAACTATCCTCAAGACACCTTGTTTCATGGTTTAAGGAGCTTGACACAAGACAAGGAATTGCCCAACAATCTCTCACTACAATGTACAAGAAGTCACTACTTCCAATAGTTCTAACATCGGGATGGAAGGAAAACATCCTGGAAGTCAGGACCCAATGCCCCCAGCACCTGATGCACAATGGCACCATCACTGAGTATAGGCATGGGGTAGGTAGCCACATAGTTGACCTGCGGTGGGGCAGATACAATGGGTGGATAAAAACCAGGAAGGGATGATGGCGGGCCAGCTGCCACATCGGGACCAAAGAACGAAAGCTTATCAATGGTCACGATCCGTCCTTCATGTGGAAAACAGACCACACTAAAAAGGGAGGAGACAAGCGCTCCCATGGCATAGGTGTAATCGCGCCCCAAGAGCAGATTGAAATTTAAGGGGCCTGGAACAACCATCACGTCCATATGGACGATTTTACCTCCCAAAGTGACAGGTAACCTTGGAAGGATCCATAATGGTTGACTCGTTCTTCTGTTAAAAGCCAACAGATTCTGCGTAACAGGCGCAAGTGGCGGCAAACCGAAAGCTTGCCAGTTAGTTGAGGATAAAATACGAACAGATGCACCTTCATCTATAATGGTGCTGGGTACGACCAGACCAAAATCCTGTACTGTGATCTCGAAAGGCACATAAGACGGCAGGCGGTATCCCGCAAATCGACTCCAATCAAAGGAAGCGACCAAAATACTCGGAGGGGCTACCATCGAACCAAGAAGGTCTTCCCCTGATGTTATGGAAGAAGAAGAAGCATCCTCCACGACCTCCATCTCGAAGGCGGGAGGAGTATCCTCCGGGACCTCCATCACGAGAGGTGGAGGAGCAACTTCTTGAGGTATAAGGACAGGAGAATCTTTCTCCAAGTCCGAGGAATCTGAAGAAACAAGAAGAATCTGGGGGATGTGGGGTCCACTCTCGATGGAAAAGACCTGGTGCACCGTAGAAGGGACTAGCTCAACCGATCCCACGACCAATGGTTGGTCGGGAATGGATTCCTGAATTTTAATTTCCGGAGGAGCGGGATCGACCAAGGATGAATCTTGACCGATGGTAGGATCAGCTGGTGGAGGACTCAAAGAAAGCCGATTATAACCAGCTAGAAGGCATGGTGTAGAACCAGTTAAGTTGTCCAAAACTCTCTTGGCTTCATCCATATACGGACAAAGGTGAATGGCATGGTGCCCTTCACACAACTTACAGGGATTGGTAATCTTACCTTGTTTCTTATGAGTCTTATCAATACAAGCTGAAGACGTGCCCTCAATCTGACTCCCAGAAGCCAAAGGCAATGGCAGACGACCATTGGACCATACTTCAAGCACCTTGGGAATGCCAGGGCAGTCTCGAAGAAGATGGTCTCCCGTGCACAACATGCAAGGGAACTTGAATTTCCGGGGAGGGTTGGAAGGTTTATCAAGAGAAGGCTTCTTAGGCGCAATAGCCGTAGAGCTAGCCTCTCCTTTATCTGACTTATTCTTCTTTGTATTCTTCTTCTTCTTCTTAGCCACCTAGTTACTCGAATCCAGACTTTCACCAGGCGAAGTAGAATATGAAGACGCATAAACAGGCGAAGAAGGGGAGAGGTCCACCTTGGAATCAACATGATGTTGTTGAGGTGGAGGGACTGAGTGAACAGTAGCTGAGACATTTGGGACCACAGAGGTTGAGAACAACCAAACAGGCAACCCAACAGTTAACCCAGGAAGGGACAACGTTGCCATATAAGGAGCGCCAACATTTCCAAAAGGAGGAAAAGGACTCGGATTCCCATCGGAGGGGATTCCTTGGTTGGTGAACTCCGGAAAAGTTTCCATCAGAAATGATCTTCAGAACAACACCCTAAGCTAACTAACTTTAACCAGGAATATTTCATGGGCAGTTAATTTTTAAAACATTGAAACAAAACTCTACTGTTTCATATTTTAAGAGTCGAGAAACAGGCAAAAGGTGACTCTATCAATTTCAGATTGGAAACAAGCGTGAAAGGACAAGCGCTTGATGACCTTTTCAAATTTAAAGAGTCAGAAAAGATCGAAATGACTACTCAGGAATGCTAGGCAAAAGGGTGTACCAAATAACCGTGAACTGCAATATACACCTTGGTTCCAATAATGAAAGAGAAATCAACCAAGGACTTGATGTACGTGCAGGCAATCTCCCCTAATGCTGTGTTCGGTGTATCACGGGTATAGGGCGGAAGACTCGGCTTCCTATGGATAAAGGTTTGAAACCTAGAGGGGTCTCCCTTTATATACGCGATGGTACAGGGAGCACAATTCCGTACTAGTGCTGTCTAAAGCCAAGAGGCGAACGACAGCTACTAGGTTTTAAGACGCCGAAACACGTCTCTAGCCTAGACCTCTAAATGTTCTGTTAATGTTTCAATGCTTCCTTAGGTTAATTCAATGAATTTTAAGGTTGATCTTCAATTATGTTTCGGTTTCAAGGCCCTACCGTATGTCATATGACAATCTCCGATATGCGGCTATATGAGAAAAGAAAACTTTTCAATTTGATGAATGCTATCTAGTAAAGGGAAGAGCTTCAAACAATGATGCAACATAAAACAACACTGTAAACGAAATCTTTTCCAAACTAGATGACTTTCACTATCCAAAAGTAATTTCAAACATTCAACGATGCGAATAATGCAATGTAATCTATGCAAAATCCTCTTTTTTTCCAAAAAAAATATGCAATTGTAATCTATGCACAATTTCCTTTTCTTTTTCAAATAATAAGAATGCACTCAATGCATTTTTCGATGAAATGAGAATCTACTTAATGCATGATTTCAATGAAAGAGAATGCACTCATAGGGATTTTTAGCTTTCAGTCATTAAACAATGTGATCTAAGTTCAATGATAAATCTCAAAAATACTTTTCAATGCAATGTGATCTAATGCATTTTAACGAAAAGAAAACTATGAGAGGAAAACTAAAAGAACGCAAATCTCCTTAATGAAGGATGAATGCAAAAGAGATGTAAACAAACACTAAGAATGCAATCGTTGTTTCAAACACTTTGTAAAGAAATCCCTCAAAAGGCTACAAGACATATGAGGTCAAACACAAAGAGGACTTCCAAAGCAAGAGATCAAAACAAGGCATTCATTCCCTTTTACATCAAACAATCATGGAAAGAAGACATCCCAAATAATGAGCAATGTAATCTATGCTCATACAAGGAAAAGACCGGAAGGGAAAGACACACTGGTGAAGGATTTAGGGAAAAAATCTCAATTTTCACACACCCTGAAATTGGCTCGACTTGTACATTGACAAGTAGCGCCAACTGGCGCGACTTGTACACTGAAAACTAGCGCCAATGGCCAATTGGCACGGGTTGCTAACTGACAACAAGCGCCAACGCCTGAAAATGAAAAAACAAAGAATTTCTCCCAACCAAGACCAGACTCACCACTTCAAGATGAATCTTCAAGACTCAAATGAACCATGTAACCTAGGCTCAAAGCGAGACAGACACAGATCAAGCTCTGAAAGCCCAAAATAGAGTAAACCCTAGTACCTTACAGGATTGGCGCGACTGTAAGGCTGAAACTGGCACCAGAATAGAATTGGCGCGGGTAATACACTAGCAACATGCGCCAATTGGCGCGACTATCAAGCTGAAAAGCGCGCCAGTTGAGTTTACCAGTAAAAAATAAAAAAGAGCAATCCAACAAGCAGACCAGTGACAATCAAGCTATCCAAAAGCCAAATTCACAAAAAGAACCAGCCCAAAAGAGCTGATCAAGCAAGCAAGGCCAAGAAATTGACCGGAAAGAGAAGACAATACTCCAAGTCATTCAGTTTGTAAACTAAACCGGAGATAGACTGTGTTGTACATATTCCCTCCTCCATTTAAATTATGATCACCGGTCCCTTCAAATTTTCTTTAAATTTCCTTCGTGATCAAAAACCCCCATATTGAATTAATCGCCACCTTTTCCGCTCCAAAATACATCATCCAAATGTTAAAAATCCGCTATTTAAATTATATTGGACCAAAGCCCTAGGGCCTTAGCCCCTTCCCTTTCGTCATCATATGGCCTGGGCCCAAAAACCACAAGCCAAAGGGAATAGAGCTAATTTTCTATTTTATCGGGGACGATAGCAACCGTCCGATCTAAATCAAATCAATGGCGTGGCAATTAACCTATATGGAGGGCCCCGCGCGCAAGAAATCGGCGGTATAGTCCCGCACCGCTTCCACCAGGCCAGCTGTTTTGGGCCCAAGGCCAGCGATTCCATTAGAAATGTGCCACGCGTCTTTTGTACGAGCCCAAGAAACCGCTTTCCCTGTGCATTAAAGCCTGTACAATCGCCGGATAGCGGAATCCACCCATGCCGTAGGATCTGCCTATTTCCATCCGACGGCGGATATGTGCCAAAGATGCTCACTTGTTAACGTATATTCACCATGATCTATGGCCCACCGTCATGCTGCTCTTAACGCCATCCAACCGTTGATCTGTATTTGTGATCCAACGGCCCAAAGTTTAGTCTTCCCACTTGTTAACTCCGCTGCCATGTCACCATTCCACTTGTCCCCCCGTACTCCCACGTGTTCGCTCCCATGCGCCCAAAATATTTCCCCCGTCATATATATATATATATATGTGTGCGTGTTTTTTCATTCATATCCCCCTTTTTATTTATTCCTCACGACCAAACCATTCTACATGGAAAATTCACGATCTTTCTCTCTAATCAGAATCTCCATTATCCTTTTTCCGCCACCCTGTGTCTTCCTGTCATCTGTTTGTGTCCACAACGTCATCCCCATCTCTACTTCCTCCCTCCCTTGCTTCTGAGTCAGGCTTTTCTAACGATTTTATGGGTTTTTCAGGTTTCAAAGCAATAAGAAGGCGTATTTAATTTATGGTCTCTGTTACAGAGGTTAAGGGCCCATAAAAGGACGATGTTCTGCTGGAGAAATTTAAAGAAGAAGCCGAGGGTAGGTGCGAGAAATGATCGCCATTAAAGAAGACAAATATATGGACCTACAGAACCCTCCAGAGAAATTCACCCTGCATTAAAGATTCTGGATTCGAATCCGAAGTTAATGGCCGAGAGTACAGTATAGAATTGCAGACTATCTCAGGGCTCTTATGGCAGCAGATTTTTCCTCAGCAAAAGGCCGAGCATTGTATATATTTTATTATTTGTGTCTTGTATATAAGGAGATTCTCATCTCCCAACATTTATTTCTATAGACAGATTGTAAAGTACAGTCATTTATAGTTAGTCATTCATAGAGTGGGCGCGAATGTTTTCCGCCATTTTATTCAAATTGAGTCATTAATTGTGCTTCATCTACCTCCTCCTCTAGAATTTTCTATCTTTCCTATAAAGGCCCGAAAAGAAGACATTGTAAGGGTTCCATATTTCTATCAGCAAACTGTGCAGTGAAAAGGCTTTTGTATACATTTTGTAATATTTCTGTATGAAGGTTCAAAGCCCGTAGGGTCTCAGTGAGGAGGAGTTATAGCTGTAATGAGGATTCTAGTCTTTGGTATCTCACAGTATGTAATTTCTCTTATGTGTTAATACAATATCTCTTTTCATGCTACTTATCTTCTTGTATCATGTTCTAGAATGCGAGTGGCTCACTAGTTTGCAGTAAGGATTCATCTTTGTTGGTGCCCTTTCTGGAATTAGTCAAGCGCTTTAAATAGGCCTAGTCATGATATACTGTTCCATGTTCATCTTTTCCAGAATTTCTGCTATATTAGTTACATGAGGAGGGTGCTTTTAAAATGCCATTGTCATATAAGGATTCATAAATTGGTATGCCGTTATGTGGTTTTGTTGTGTATCTGGGTATCAATCTCATGTTAACTAATATCTTCTTTATGTTTCCTCACTGCACTCACTCCCTGATATTTGATTTCTATGATATATTATTTGAATCGGCCCTCTTTACAGTAAGCTGTCTCTTAACTGTCTGATGCCTTTGTATCGGAGTTTTACATTATGTTCCTACATTATTCTTATCTCTCTGTCAGCTTCTGGGAGAATTTGGTTCCATTCAAAACTAATTCCCTTGTTCAAACAAGAGATAGTAAGTGAGTTCTTGGACTGACAACCCAAACTATAAAGGGCTCCTTTCTATATTAAGATGTCCTAGGCACTGGTCTATGGCAACTCTAGACTGTCTCTAGGAGGGTGACAAAAATCATCCACAACATCTTTCTGGCGCCGTTGCCGGGGACCGAATTCAAGAATATCAGTTTCCCTGGGTCTCGACAAATTGTTTTCACTCTCTAATCAGGTGAGCACAGAGAGTTGAAGAGTTGCATATCTCTCACCTTGGCGACTCCACTGTTCTTCATTTGATAAATCTTATTGGTAGTCCTGGGTTCTCAAAAGCCACATTTGAGGTCAGATACATCTCAATCGAAAATACCTTACGTGTCTGACCCAAAGAAGATCATTCATAAAAGAGTTTGGAAGGAGATGAAGTCAGCTCGCACTGAAAACTCTGAATATTCTGTTGAAGATTATCCGCCCTCTTCTTCTCAAGAAGTTAGAACAGAAAATCCCGAGTTTCTTTCAGAAACTCCACGTAGGGAAAGTGCCTGGATTGAAGGAGAATCTCACCCTACTTTCGAGGCTGAAGAAATTAAAGAGGTCACAGAATTAGTTGCTGTTAACCGTGAACTATTCCCATCCACACCTCAGGCTTCTGTGCAATATATTCCGATTGTTATCCATACTCCACTTCCTCCTACTCCTCTCCTTGCATTTGTTGCTCAGACTGTTGTACAACCTCCACCTCCTCCAATGGCCAATGTTCCTGCTTTTCTATTGGACAAATACGCCCCTCTGTCTTTACCCCAAGTACTGAATGATATGCCACAGGATTATTTGAAGATTCTGCCAAGATTTAATGGAGAAAATGAAGTTGATGCTCAGAAAAATCTCGAGACCTTCTGCTCTTTTGCAGAGAACTTAAATGTTGAACATCTGGATGTGGTCTTGAGATTATTTGTGTAGTCTTTGGAGGGTGAAGCCAGAAAATGGTTTAAGACATTGGGAAATCGTTCAGTGACCACCTGGGATGTTATGGAGAATGTTTTTCTCAAGAAGTGGGGAGAAAAGAAAGACCATGGTCAGTGTCTCACTGAATTTAATACTATGAAGAAGAAACAGAACGAGGGAGTGGCAGATTTTATTAAAAGATTTAACAAATTGTATTTGAGCCTGCATCCCGAGATGAAGCCCCATGAAGCTGCTGCCAAGATAATTTTCATAGCAGCCTTTGATTTTGATTTTGGCTTCGCAGTAAGAGAAAGAAAACCTGCCACGTTGGATGATGCACAATCAGATGCTCTGGAATTGGAAGCAAACTTTGCCTCCACTGGGAAATTAAAAGGAAAAGTTGAACAGGACACTAGGAGAAGAGGCAAAGAAGAGGTTTCCACCTCTAATCAGGAAAAAGATTCAGATAAAATGGATGAAATAAGTAAAATGATAAATAATATGGTCAAGATTGAACTGGAAGCTAAAAATGTAGCTCCCAAGAACTATTATAATGCCCCAAACAGAGGATACAGTCCCCAGTATAGAAGGCCACCATTGCAGATATTGCCGAGAGAAGCAAAGGAACAACAAGACCAGGTACCTCATCCCTTATACATGGAAGGACCAACAGATGACTCCACTGGAGATGTAGCCTATGGATTAGATTATTCAAATCTGGCTTTTTCAAATAATGATGATATGGAATGCCCATTGCAAGATGAAGATGAAGAAGCAGAGATTGACCATTATTGCAAAGAATTTGCTGATTTCATGCAAGCACAATTCAATGTCAAATATGATCTCAGATCTTCAAGGAAGAGAACTAGAACTCAAGATCAAGGAGAAGAGCCACCTCAGAAAGAAGCATCCGCTCAAAAGGAATCAGCAACAAAGAAGAGCATAGAAAAAGGTAAGAATCCTCTAAATACTTCCTCGCAGTCCAATGATCAGATTCCTTCTTCAAAAATAGTCAGTCCTCCTAATGTTGAGCCAGTGTCAAAAGAAATTAGGTCTTCAGCTGAGAATAAGGAGTCAAAATAAGTCGTGATAGAAAATCCCACATCTGCTTTCAATTTTCAAAAAGAACTTGAGAAGATTAAGATTCCTGTCCCTCTGACCGAGTTATTAAAACAGCCTGTATATCAGTCTCAAGTTACCTCTTTTATATTTCCTCCTGAAATACCAATTGCACCTGATAGTTTAAACCTTCAAGAAGAAAGGCCCATGGTAGTCTTTGGCCCACATGTTGAGGAGATAGACCCCTCTACTCCTCCCTTCTACGTGTCCCTAGTCATTCATGACCTGCTGTTACATAATTGTATGTTAGATTCTGGGGCTTCCCATAATCTTATGCCTCTGTCTGTCATGGAACAACTAGGACTGCAAATTACAAGACCATACAAAGATTTATATTCATTTGATTCCAAAAGGGTGAAATGCTTGGGAATGATTAAAGATTTAGTGGTCAATTTGGCCCAAATTCTAGCAAAAAGTGTGGTCATGGACATTGTGGTTGCTGATATCCCAGCTCGCTTTGGCATATTGTTGTCAAGGTCATGGGGTACCAAGATTGGTGGATCAATTAAATTGGATTTAACATATGCTACTGTCCCAATCTTTGGAGGACAGGAAAGGAGGTTATACAGAGAGACTAGATTTGTTAAAATGGTAACTAAGGCTGACTGCTCAGAGAATTCTCCAGTTTATAAAAAAGAGGGAGACTTTTCATGTTTGATGTTAGAAGAAAATCAAAATTATGCTCATGAGCCCCTTTTTGGTCAAATCCAAGCCGATCAGCCTAAAAGAGATCAGGAATCAGAAATATGGACTTTGCATTTTGATGGAGCAAATTCAAGAGAAGGCAATGGAGCTGGGGTATTTTTTATTTCTCCTACAGGAAAATGGGTGCCACTGTCTTTCAAATTAGAGTATGAGGCTACAAACAATGTAGTTGAATATGAAGCACTATTATTGGGACTACAGACAGCTAGAAACATGGGCATCCAATGTTTAAAGGTCTTGGAAGACTCTGAGCTGGTAGTAAGGCAGATCAAAAATGAATGTCAAACGAAGCACCCTCGGCTCAGAGCATATAGAAACGAAGTATGGGACATGATAGAAAACTTCTTCTCAGCATTTAACATACAGTTCATGCCCCGGGAGCAAAACATAATAGAAGATTCTCTTGTTGTAGCTGCTAGTACCTTTCGTCCTCCACAAAATCCACTTTTAAGATATGAAGTGGAGGTACGTTACAGACAATCCATTCTAGATAATATAAAGCACTGGTAGGTATTTTAAGACGATGAACAAATTAAGAGATTCATGGAGATAGTGGGAGAATTCTCTAACATAGAGATTGATGATGAGAGGGAGGAAGAAGCTGAAAATATCGCAGAAAACAAATGGGAAGAAAGAATAGCAGGAAATAAAGTGCTGCAGCTGAAAGGAAATGTTATTCCTAGAGGGCTGGTGCCTCTGGAAAGATTATTTGACAAAAATGATATTCCTTTGCAGCCAAACAAAGTGACAGAAGAAGATCAAGTGGGAGATTTGAATCTGGGTACTTATGCTGATCCCAAAATTGTTAAATTATCTAAAAGAGTCCTAGAAGAATACAAAGAAAAGTATTTGAAGTTGTTTCAATCTTACAAAGATGTATTTGCTTGGTCCTATCAGGACCTAAAAACTTTTGATGTTGATATAATACAGCACAAGATTCCATTGAGGGAAGATGCAAAGCCCTATAAGCAGAAACTCAGACAGATAAACCCTCTGCTGCTTCCCTCAATTGAAAAAGAAATCAAGAAATTGCTGAAGGCCAAGATAATTGTGCCTTTGAGGTACTCAGAATGGATAGCAAATCTTGTTCCTGTTCGGAAGAAGAATGGAGAAATAAGGCTCTGTGTGGATTTCAGGAATTTAAATAGAGCATCATTAAAAGATAATTATCCACTGCCTAAGATGGACCACATCCTGCAGAAAGTAGTGGGAGCATCCAGAATGTCAATGATGGATGGTTTTTCTGGTTATAATCAGGTGGCCGTTTTCCCAGAAGACCAGAAGAAAACTGCATTTACTACACCATGGGGAACATTTATATATGCTAGGATGCCATTCAGATTAATTAATGCAGGAGCTACTTTTCAGAGGGCAATGGACATAGCCTTTGTGGGAGAGCAGGACAAGTTTTTGGTAGTTTATCTTGATGATATCACAGTGTTTTCAAGGAATGATGATGAACATATTGAGCATTTAAGAAGAACTTTTGAAAAGTGTAGAAGGTATGGCCTATCCCTCAACCCTCAAAAGTCCTTATTTGCATTAGATGAGGGAAGACTCTTAGGGCACATTGTAACCAAAGACGGTGTGAGAATAGACCCTAAGAGAGTTGAAGTAATAAACATCATTCCTCTGCCCAGGAATAAGAAGGAAGTACAGGTGTTTCTAGGCCGAATTAATTTTCTAAGAAGGTTTATTCCTAACTATGCCGAAATAGTTAGGCATATAACTAACATGTTGAAAAAGGAGAATGAAGTAAAATGGTCCCAGGAGTCTAGAGATGCATTCACAAGGATAAAAAAGGCATTCGCTGAAGCTCCTGTGCTGGCTGGACCAGATTACAAAAAACCATTTATGATCTTTTCATTTGCTTCCCCTCATACAATTGCTGGAGTGTTATTGCAGAAAAATGAAGAGGGATATGAACAGCCAATAGCTTTCTTCAGTCAAGTGCTTTATGACGCTGAGTTAAAATATAATATATTGGAGAAGCAGGCATATGCCCTGGTAAAGTCCCTCAAAGCCTTTAGAGTATATGTTTTGCAATCTCATATTACTGCATATGTCCCCACGGCCGCTGTCAAGGAAATTCTGGTACAGGGAGACAGCGAAGGTAGGAGAGGAAGATGGATTGCAAAAATCCAGGAGTATGATTTGGATATAAAGCCTACTAAATTGATCAAAGGACAGGGACTTGCTAAGATGTTATCTGAGTCAAATCATCAAGCATTGGGCATTAATTTATCCATGATAGCAAGTGAAGAATCTGAAAAAGAAGAGGAGCAACAAGGACTAGAGATGGCCACTCAAAAGGTACATGTGAAATATCTAACTAGTCCTTGGTACAAAGAAATTGTTGAATATCTTTTAACACTTAGCTGTCCTCCAAGTTGTGATAAGATAAAGTACAGAGCTGTAAGGATGAAATCTCAGAAATACATGATCGCTAATGGACAACTATATTGGAGAGACCCTTCAGGTATATTACTGTTATGCCTCACAGAAAATGAAAAAGAGAACATATGGACAGAATTCCATGAGGGAATATGTGGAGGACATTACAGCTGGAGGGCAACAGCTCACAAAATCTTGAAGGCTGGTTTTTACTGGCCAAAATTGTATACAGATACTTTTGCTTGGGTCAGAGCATGTGACAAATGCCAAAGATTTGCAGAAAGACAGAAATTAGCAGCTATGCCCTTGATTCCTATTCATGTAAATGAACCATTTCAGAAATGGGGATTAGATTTTATGGGAGAAATACATCCCCCATCAAGTGGCCAATATAAATGGATACTAACAGCCACAGATTACTTCACGAAATGGGTGGAAGCCATACCTACAAGAAATGCTACAGATGCTGTGATAATGAAGTTTTTGGAAGAGAATATCATATCTAGGTTTGGCTGTCCTGCTAGAATTGTAACCGATAATGCACAAGCTTTTAAATCTGCCAGATTTGTGAATTTCTGCCAAAGGTATAACATCGTCCTGACTCATTCCACAGCATACTATCCGCAGGGAAATGGTTTAGCAGAATCCTCTAATAAAACCCTGGTGAGGGCCTTGAAGAAGAAAATAAGTGAAAATCGGAAGAATTGGGACTCTCAATTAAAGTTTGCTTTATGGGCAAATAGAGTAACCAGTAAAAGAGAAACAGGGAAATCTCCTTATAAGCTAGTATGGTCGAGCAGCTATGTTTCCTGTGCAATTGGCTTTGCCAGTAGCACACTTCATGCAAGAAAGTCAAGAAGAACCAGATGATATGATCAGAAGGATTAATCAGCTGGTAGAATTGGAAGAAACACGGAACCAGGTAGATCAGAGATTGATGGAATATCAGGAGAAAATGAAGAATGTATTTGATCAGCATGCAAAGAATAGAAATTTTCAAGTTGGCGACCTGGTTCTCAGATGGGATGTTCGCAGAGCAGAAAAGGGCAAGCATGCTAAATTTGATCCACTGTGGTTCGGGCCATTCAGAATAGTGAAGCTAGGAAGAAACAACACTTTTTCTTTAGAAAACCTCCAGGGTGATTTGTTGGATGCACCTGTGAATGGCCAATTCCTCAAGTCGTATTTCCAATTCTGACCCAGGCTGGGAATGCCTGATTGTATATACTGTATATAAGTTGTTTTGGATTTTATTTTCATTAAGGAAAGAATGCTGATAATTACCTGAAGAGGAAGCGCAGGAGAATTGAAGAACAGAGTGAAATATTCAGTGGTCTGCGTGTTCTCGACATGCCCGAGGACGCCCATGCCATCCCCAGATGGACCCGATGTTGTACATATTCCCTCCTCCATTTAAATTCTGATCACCGATCCCTTCAAATTTGCTTTAAATTTCCTTCGTGATCAAAAACCCCCATATTGAATTAATCGCCACCTTTTCCGCTCCAAAATACATCGTCCAAATGTTAAAAATCCGCTATTTAAATTATATTGGACCAAAGCCCCAGGGCCTTAGCCCCTTCCCTGTCGTCATCATATGACCTGGGCCCGAAAACCACAAGCCAAAGGGAATAGAGCTAATTGTCTATTTTATCGGGGACGATAGCAACCGTCCGATCTAAATCAAATCAATGGCGTGGAAATTAACCTGTATGGAGGGCCCCGCGCGCAAGAAACTGGCGGTATAGTCCCGCACCGCTTCCACCAGGCCAGCTGTTTTGGGCCCAAGGCCAGCGATTCCATTAGAAATGTGCCACGCGTCTTTTGTACGAGCCCAAGAAACCACTTTCCCCGCGCGTTAAAGCCTGTACAATTACCGGATAGCGGAATCCACCCATGCCGTAGGATCTGCCTATTTCCATCCGACGACGGATATGTGCCAGAGCTGCTCACTTGTTAACGTATATTCGTCGTGATCTATGGCCCACCGTCATGCTTCTCTTAACGCCATCCGACCTTTGATCTGTATTTGTGATCCAACAGCCCAAAGTTTAGTCTTCCCACCTGTTAACTCCGCTGCCATGTCACCATTCCACTTGTCCCCCCGTAATCCCATGTGTTCGCTCCCATGCGCCCAAAATATTTCCCCCGTCATATATATATATGTGTGCGTGTGTTTTCATTCATATCCCCCTTTTTATTTATTCCTCGTGATCAAACCATTCTACGTGGAAAATTCACGATCTTTCTCTCTAATCAGAATCTCCATTATCTTTTTTCCGCCACCCTGCATCTTCCTGTCATCTGTTTGTGTCCACAACGTCATCCCCATCTCCGTTTCCTCCCTCCCTTGCTTCCGAGTCAGGATTTTCTAACGAGTTTATGGGTTTTGCAGGTTTCAAAGCAATAAGAAGGCGTATTTAATTTATGGTCTCTGTTACAGAGGTTAAGGGCCCATAAAAGGACGATGTTCTGCTGGAGAAATTTAAAGAAGAAGCCGAGGGTAGGTGCGAGAAATGATCGCCATTAAAGAAGACAAATATATGGACCTACAGAACCCTCCAGAGAAATTCGCCCTACATTAAAGATCCTGGATTCGAATCCGAAGTTAATGGCCGAGAGTACAGTACAGAATTGCAAACTATCTCAGGGCTCTTATGGCAGCAGATTTTTCCTCAGCAAAAGGCCGAGCATTGTATATATTTTATTATTTGTGTCTTGTATATAAGGAGATTCTCATCTCCCAGCATTTATTTCTATAGACAGATTGTAAAGTACAGTCATTTATAGTTAGTCATTCATAGAGTGGGCGCGAATGTTTTCCGCCATTTTATTCAAATTGAGTCATTAATTGTGCTTCATCTACCTCCTCCTCTAGAATTCTCTATCTTTCCTATAAAGGCCCGAAAAGAAGACATTGTAAGGGTTCTAGATTTCTATCAGCAAACTGTGCAGTGAAAAGGCTTTTGTATACATTTTGTAAGATTTCTGTATGAAGGTTCAGAGCCCGTAGGGTCTCAGTGAGGAGGAGTTATAGCTGTAATGAGGATTTTGGTCTTTGGTATCTCACAGTATGTAATTTCTCTTATGTGTTAATACAATATCTCTTTTCATGCTACTTATCTTCTTGTATCATGTTCTAGAATGCGAGTGGCTCACTAGTTTGCAGTAAGGATTCATCTTTGTTGGTGCCCTTTCTGGAATTAGTCAAGCGCTTTAAATAGGCCTAGTCGTGATATACTGTTCCATGATCATCTCTTCCATATTTTCTGCTATATTAGTTGCATGAGGAGGGTGCTTTTAAAATGCCATTGTCATATAAGGATTCATAAATTGGTATGCCCTTATGTGGTTCTGTTGTGTATATGGGTATCAGTCTCATGTTAACTAATATCTTCTTTATGTTTCCTCACTGCACTCACTCCCTGATATTTGATTTCTGTGATATATTATTTGAATTGGCCCTCTTTACAGTAAGTTGTCTCTTAACTGTCTGATGCCTTTGTATCAGAGTTTTACATGATGTTCCTACATTATTCTTATCTCTCTGTCAGCTTTTGAGAGAGTTTGGTTCCATTCAAAACTAATTCCCTTGTTCAAACAAGAGATAGTAAGTGAGTTCTTGGACTGACAACCCAAACTATAAAGGGCTCCTTGCTATATTAAGATGTCCTAGGCACTGGTCTATGGCAACTCTAGACTGTCTCTAGGGGGGTGACCAAAATCATCCACAAAAGACTGAAGCAGCGTTGATCTACTCTACTAATGCAGAGAAAAAGCGTTTCGAAGGCTATCTGGCTGCATTTCAGGCTCCGTCTATAGCTTACAAATCAAACAACAAGCTAAATCCCCAGCGGAGTCGCCAAATTGTTGAGGAGTTAAATCCCCTCTGTGGACAGAGGCGATCCCTACTAGCCCATATCGGGTCTAGCAACAATCAAACACGCTATAGTGTAGGTTCCTAATTGTAAATAAACCGACTTGTGAGGAAGGCTTACCTGGAATCCGACGCTGTCGTTTGTAGAAGAGGTGGTGCTCCCGTTCCTTTGCCCTGGCAGATCACAGCCCTCATGATCTCCGTGATCAGACACCTGCACATGCAAGAAACAACACAAATGTAAGCATAAAATCCAGTACATACAACTATATATCAGTCGAAGAGGACATAACTCATGAACATGATCAAGAAAAAGAGTGGAACCATAACCGATAGTCGCTTATCATTAAAGAGTCAAAAGAAGAATACAACCATAGCTTCGACGTAGCACTCTCCTTTAGCGGGTCATTAGCACAACATGTCTCGATAAAGCCTGTCAGGGATGGGACAAGCCTCTCTCTCCGGATACTTGGCAATAGTCTCCTTGCTTGGATTTGGCCTTAGGGAATCAAGACGACTTTTGCAGCATGAAAGCTCTTGGGAACTTAGAAATTCTACCACTCTTTGGAACTAGCTTGCAATGGAAATGGGCAAGCTTTTATAGATGGAGGAAGAGGATTTGGGATCCCTATAATTATGGGATTGGCCCTATCATCAAGGAAGCTTCCATGAGAGGTGGCAAACCACTTCCTCTCTATGGAAATCCGTAGCCAAACCACCCAACTCAAGATAGATATCAGTCCAGGAATTTGTTAGGATGAAACTTCCGCCTTTTATTTTTAAAAAAAGCCTCTTAATATGGTTGGCGTGGGTGCGGCTCTATGACAGAGCGCCAACTGGCGCACCCTCTTTGGAGGATTTCCCTCTTGGCGCGAAGGCTGAACTATGGAACCGCGCCAATGGAAAAAGAGCTATTTTTAGGGTTTTTTGCAGGGAGATGTCTTCAGGGCAATTAAAGCTCATCTTCAGAGGGATGCAATGAAAGTATTTTCAAGCCTTAACTCTATCCATAGGTCACGGAATGAGCCATCCAATGTGCGGGATGGGGATTGTAGGGGATTTGTGACAAATTGCCGTGTGCAGTCCAGAAATGCAGAAGAAAGGGCACTTTAAACGCACCTGTAGATCCTAATCTCCTAAGAAAGGAAATGGATTTGATGATTCTCCTTCTACGAGGCAAAACCACCTCATATGAAGGTGGGGATGTGTATTTTTCTTCTTCATCAAATACACATGTAGATCACGAGGTATGTTTGATTGACTCGGTATCCTTTCACTTCTACTCCCCATAGGGAGTGGTTCTACGAGTATGAAAAGTATGATGGTGGTGGTGTCATATTAGGGGATCATAAGAAGGTCAAAATAATCATATGTGGAAAATTTAAGATCAAACTATAAGGTGGAAGGATTAGAACACCTCTTGGTGTTCTACACATCTTACATTTGGGCTGTAAATCTGATTTCTTAAGTAAGATGGATGATGCAGTGTAAAAATAGTGTTAGAGAAAGATACCTGCAATATGGTTCTGGGATCAATAGTATTAATGAGGGAGTATGGATTGGAACTATGTACAAGATTTAGGGTAGCACCGTTATTGATGGGTGCAATGCTGTGTTTCCTGAAAGTGGAGTGGAAATCTTAGCTGTTTATGGAGAAAATACCATGTTATGGAATCAAAGGCTTTGACATATTGGAGGGGAAGGGCCCTGGATCACGAGATGGTAATGGTATGGTAGAAGGTATGTCTAATTTCCCTCTTGATTTGTATATCTATCAACATTTTTTATATGGGAAGTAGAATCAGTCAGAGTTTTCCTCCCTGGTGCTAAGAGGGCGAACAAGATATTAGAGTCTGTGCTCATGATGTGTTTGGACCGTGTTTGGTTCCATCAATAGGAAATTTTTTGTACTATTTTTCATTCATAGATGACTTGCTAAGGAATACGTGGATATATTTCTATGAAGGAATCGAAGTCTTTTACACAATTAAGGAATTTAAGGCTCTAGTGGGAAAACCAAACAGAAGAAGATAGAAAGTGTTCAAGAGAGATAATGGTGGAGAGTTATGCAAGAAGGAATTTGAAGATTTATATAAGAAGTGTCGTATAACATGGAAGAAGACTACTCCATGCCCACCTCGTAAAAACTGACTTGTAGAAATAATGAAATGACATGGATGGAAAAGGCAAGAATCATGCTCGGGAAGGGTACCGAGTTGGCACAGGAATTTTGGGGCGAAGGTAGTGGAGACCGCATGTTACTTGATTAACATATCACCTTCAATGGCGTTGGAGTATAAGAATACACATGATGTATGGATTGCAAGAAACCCCTCTCTTTCACATCCAGGGTATTTGGATGTGATGCATATGTACATTTTCCAAAGGAGAAAAGGGACCGAGTTGGATAATAAATTTGAAAGGTGCATATTTATTGGGTATAAGGATGGTTTAAAAGGTTGAAAGATTTGGAACCTAGAAACAAGGAAGGTCTGTGTATAGTCGAGATATAGTGCTTTAGATGATCCTGGGTCCATTAGCTACCGTATTTAGCATAATATTTTACTTCGTGATGTGGTTATAATTTCACCGAAAAGAGCATTAAAAAAACACATATAGCATGTCTCAAGCAAGAGGAAACAAGAAAATGATCAAAA
The DNA here is from genome assembly GCA_034641835.2 of Pinus albicaulis. NCBI lineage: Eukaryota > Viridiplantae > Streptophyta > Pinopsida > Pinales > Pinaceae > Pinus > Pinus albicaulis. The sequence continues at coordinate 21,007 of JAXQQM020069173.1, forward strand.
ACATAAGAACATGAGACGTTGATAACGAAGTTCACCCAAAGGTGGGCTACATCTCTAGGCATAATGTTAAAATGGGGAAGGTCGTCTTCATATAGTGTTGGAAATGGGGATGATGTACATGGACTATGTTTTCCGTCTATATAAGGATATGTGCTCAACATGAGTGGCTTGTCTCTCCACGACACATTCTGCTACAAGAACTCCCTCTCACAATAAGCCTCCTATCAACATGATATAATATCACACACAAGGTTATGATGAGGATCCCTTCAACAAGGTTACATAGGGATCATAACAATCCATGGCGAATACATCTCTCATGAGAGTAGAAACATAGATCCCGCAACATACATCAATAAAGGATCTAAACAACATAATACATCTCTACAAAAAATGATAAAAGAAGAATATGACATCAATAATGCACATACATCAACCCTTGAAGTTGGATGAAGAAGTGGATGCTCAAACTACTTAATCAGTTTCACCATCGAATTCATGGTGTTGAGAGGCATAAAATCGACTATCCACACTTGGGAATCTAACATTTTCACTCCAATCTAGAAAATGCTCCGAAAATGGGAAGCTTTTCTACCGAAACAGAGCATCACCATTAGAATCTTGTCATCGAGAGGTAAAATAAACATAGAATTGTCAAATCGACCTGCAAGTTTGGGACCTCAAGGAATATTTTTGTGCCCCCTCAAGATTCCCTAGGCAAGGTTCCACCCTCAGCCACTCATGGTTCCACACTCCCGTAATAAAAAAATATTATTCATTGAAGAAGGTGCTAGCCCCGCACCATGTTTTTCCTACACTTTGCTCACGGCTCCATTGGCCTCCCCGTGCCCTCATCTCTCATTTATTCTCCATCATTATCCATGGTTTCCTTGAACCATTTGAATGGAATTTTATAACAAAATTTTGAGGGTGAATAAGACAAAATGTGAATTTGGCACATTGTTTGGCATAATCATATTAAGATACTTGTTTCTCGGGAGGTTTTGGGTTCAAATTCCATTGACTCCCAATATTGTTTTAAGGCCCAATTCTTAGTTTTAATATCGTTATTTCGTACTATATAATATATGGAATTTTTATGTCCATTTTGTAACGACTACTAAGAACATGAGAATAAGACAAAAAATGGAGGTCACGACTCATCCAAGGCCACTTGGGAGCCTAATTTTAGGTGCCCTTTTGGTACCATGTGATGGGGCCATGGGCAAGCCCCTCGTGATCCACATCATATGCCACCTCTACCACCTACTTGCAATGTGTGGACCGGGTGATGCCGCCACATCACCTTTTTTTCGGGTCCACCTGCTTTTGTTCACTCTTTGCCACATTATCTTTGTGGGTCCAAATATACCTACCACATGTCATACATACAACCTACCACGTGGCATGATGTTGAATTTGACTTGTTTTTTTTCGTTGTTTGGTACAAACATCAAACCGTAATAACTTTCATCATACGACTGGATTTGAGTGTCGTTTACAATACTGGAATTGGGACGACGAAGCACTAAAATATTTTCATAGTTTGAAAGAATTCTAACCACTTTGAATTTTGACCATTTTTGAGCCCCTCTTGGTATCCTAAAGGTGTCTAGAGCCACCCTGGATCAATCCTCCCCACCGAGGCACTTTTCGTCCCACTAAAATCATGAAAACAATCGCATTCTCATTTTTACCTCGTCTAAGCCACAAGTGCCATAAAAGGTCACCCTTCATTCTCCTTCACCTTTTTTTTCTGCGAGCTCATAGCGATGAGCCGACACTCCCGATCCTCTACAAAATTGTAAGTACATTCTTCTTAAAAAAATTGCATGTTCAATTACATGGCCAAATATGACCCAAGCATCCCATACTTTCCACAAGTTTATGACACACACCGTGTGGTCAATTTTACATGAAAATGGAAATCAATGCCCCTAATACAAGGCTAAAACATCATTGTCGCGTAAACAAGTGATAGAAAAAAACATATTCACTTTTTCATTTTTAAATTGCAACACTAAGATTACTACCATGTAAAAGGCCACAAGCTTTCAACACATATAGAAAAACCATCTCTCACTTATCAAAGTGAATGGGTTATCTTCCTATGGCATATTTGCTTGTCGAACAATTGTTTCATGTGCTTCATGCACCGATGCTTTGTCCTTTAAGGTGATGCTTTAGATGGATCCTCCAGTGGCTTTCTTGATGGCCATTTCTATCGCAGAATGACTTAAATGAGTCTTCTTCCTCCATACCTTCTTTACCTCTATTCTTTCCTTCGCAGCTTGAGAAGGCATTTCACACCTCATCCTCTTTCATGCTACCATTCTTTTCTAACACCGATTAAACACGTGGTTATGTAATCCACAAAAACTTACATTTTTTTCGCATGCACGTGATTTATATTCAGACATATTATTAGCAACATTATTATAATCAAACATGGACATTATAATACCTGAGACTTGCTTTAGCACCTTTCTCGTTGGTCTCCGTATGAATCACTTTATAGATGTAGCTTTTCCTGTAGCTCTTTCTTTATAGTAGTTCTCAGCTATAGAGATGACAATGAAGTAGCTCCTTATCAGTTCTCTTCTTTCAATGGAGCTTTCACCCATGTATTGGAAGCCTCTCACACCTTCAAGCACTATCTTTAGTGTATCCCAAACTTGTGAATAAAGGGTCTCTACACAACCTCCAATGGTTGAGTTATGCCTTGGCCATTCACACCAAGTCCTCCTCCTTGTATCCCATATTGGTGAGGAGTCTCATGCCTTCTTCCTCGTAATGGGTATCTCCACATTTTAAACATAAATAAAAGCATGTGAAGATGAAAACTCGAAGAGAAATCAACCATTAGGGGAATTTGAGGTCTAAAATGGATCTCTTAAGGAAGATGTATAAAAAATAAACTTTTATAAGAACCAATATGATTCAAGATGATTTAGATGTCAACTCATGGGGGATGACTTACCATTTTTTGAGTAAAAAGTAAAAATATTAAAAAAATAATAAAAACTCACTGCTTTCAACTCTATATTTTCAACTTATCTCTCTTATTTTTTACTTCAAATTTCTGATGAGTAGCTGAGGATGCAAAATTTAATTCCACATCCAATGAGTACCTATGTTGTGGATGAATTTTGACTTCAACTCATGCTATATGAAAATGAGAAATACATGAAACAATGTTATACAATCACATTTTCTATGTAGCAGTTGTCCATAAAAAGTATGTAACATGGGTAATCCTTATATACGAGATCAAATTATGCATCCAACCCAAGTGTTTTTTCGAAATTTGAGTAAAACCCATAGGGAGTAGCTGTCCTGAAAATATGAGCGTTGAAAAAATAGTTTTTCCTTTTTTTCCTCTAAAATTTGATGATGTAATCAAATATTATTTTATTATTTCCACTATTATTTTTATAATTTCCTTAGGAGGCCCATTTTAGACCTCAAAAATTACCCTAATTATTGTTTACCTCATATTTTGATCTCGGACATAGGTGATGATGGCTTCTTTAAGCCTTCATTAGTGCTTTACTTCCAGGCCTCTTTCTGCGCTCGTGAATCGGTAGCTAATCTCCGCTTCTCCTCTTTCTTTCCTCATAGTAGCCTCCTTAATTTATCATTCTCTTCTTTAAGAATTTTCTGATTCTACATAATTTGAATGATGAGAAGATACCATGAAGGTGACAAAGAAAATGCATAAGCACCTGGAAGATGTGGTATGAATCATCAGCTTTCCCGATCTTTCTTTCTCTCCTACTTCCTCTACTCCCTTCGATGAGCATCATACATTATGTCCACTCACCAATTTGGACATCCCGAGCACTGGCCTCGTACATGTCTCCGTCATCCTCCATTTCTCGCACGTTCAATTATTGTTCACACTCGCAATTCAGCATCAATGAGAAGACCGGCCGCTCCGATACCACTGGGATCCGGGGTCCGTTAGCTACTCAGTATTTACCCCTGATATTTTTACTCTCTATGTTGTGGTTAGAATTGTACTAAGTCAACATCATTAAAAGAACACATATACATGATTCAATTAAGAGGAAACAAGAAAACAATCAAGCAACGTAAGAACATGAGACATTGATATAATGTGAATTTCACCCAATGTGATCTACATCTCCGGGGCATGGCGTCAAAATGGGGAAGGCCGCTTCATATAGTGCTAGAAATGGTGATGATGTACATGGACTATGTTTTCTTTCTTATACAAGGATATGTGTGACCCTCAACATGAGTGGCTTGTCTCTCCACGCAGACATTTCCTGCATTTCAGAACTCTCACTGCACAATAGGCCTCCTATCAACATGACATAATATCACACAAGGTGATGATGAGGACTCCCTTCAACAAGATTACATAGGGATCATAACAATCCATGGAAAATAAATCTTCATGAAGTAGAAATATAGATCCCATAACATACATCAAACAAGGTAGGATCTAAACAACATAATACATCTCACAACAAATGATAAAAGAGGCACATGACATCAATACTTACATATATCTCAACCTCCGAAGTTGTCTAAATAAGTGGATGCTCAACTTCTCGAATCTAGATTCTGCATTGAATTCTGTGGTGTCGAGAGGCATAAAATCAATTGTCCACACTTGGGATCTAACATCACACTCGAAACATGGAAAAATGATCAAAATTGGAAGCTCTGCTACTAAAATGGACATCAGTCATTGGATTCATGTCACCGAGAGGTGTAAAATCAGGGCATAAAATTTGTCAAATCTTCGGACTCCGGCAAGTTTGAGACCTCAAGGAATATTTTTGATGCTCCTCAAGATTCCCCGGGCAAGGTTTCACCCTCTCGCCGCTCATGGTTCTCGCTGCACATGCAATAAAAAATTTATTCGTTGAAGAACACACTCGGCTTGCTCCACGTTTTTCCTCCTCTTTGCTCATGACTCCATTGGCCTTCTTGTGCCCCTCATCTCTCATGTATTCTCCATCATTATCCATGCGTATTGTACCATTATCTGAATGTCATTTTATAACAAAGTGTGAGGGTGAAGTAATACAAAGTGTGAGGTTGGCACACTTTGGTTGGGCATAATCATATTAAGATACTTGTTGTTTGAAGGTTTTGGGTTCAAATCTCCATGAATTGCTAATATTATTTTAAAGCCCAATTTTAGTTTTAATATAGTTTTTTCAAACTATTTAATATATGGAATTTGTATGTCCATATTGTGAACGACTCCCAAAAACATGAGAATAAGACAAAAAATGGAGGTTGCACAAGGCCACTGCCTAATTTTAGGTGTCAGTGGCACCATATGATTGGGTCATGTAGGCAAGCCCCTCATTGACCGATCCACATCATATGCCACATCTAACACCCTAGTTGCCATGTGTCGACTCGTGGTGCTGTCACGACTCACCTTTTTTGTAGGTCCACCTATTTTGTTGACTCTGGAAACCACATTAGCTTTTTAGGGTCCCACTAGGCCTACCACATGTCAGAGCATATGGCCCGGCCACGTGGCAGAACAATGTTGAATTTGACTTGTTTTTGTTGTTTTGGTACAAAATTCAAAATGCAAACTCAACTTTTCATACATGACTTTGATTTTGAGTGTCATTCACACCATTGGAATTGGAGTGATGAGCAATAAAAAATAGTTTTGGTTTGAAAACATTCGACCACTCTTAAATTTTGACCATTTATGAGCTCTCTTGGTCTCGATAAGGGCACTTCTGTGAGCCACCGGATCATTAGAGAGGTGGAAAGATGTTGTTAAACGTGAAGTCCCTACCAAAGGAACCTCGAGAATATAGAGTTTAAGCTAAAGTGAGGATGAACTAGACTCTACAAATAATCAAGATTCGAAGAGGAAGAAACCAAACTCTAGTTGTGAGAAGATCAGCTTCTGAAAGAAGGCAACCGAAGGTATATTCAATCTTCTTTCTCTTCAATTTTTTTCTTTAACTATCACCCGATTATGATCCCGTAATCGTCAAAAGAGGCAGTGGATCTCAAAGGATGGAAAATTTTTGAAGGGAGGCCATGGTTGAAGAAATGGCATCCTTGCAAAATAATTAGGCATGGGATCTAGTGGAGTTACTTCGGGCTAGAAGGAATCCCATCGTAGAAAATCAAGATGTATAAGAAGAATATTAATGTAGAAGACAAGTATGAGCAGAAATACAAAGCTCAAAGCTTGGTAGAAAAAGGTTATTCCTAGGTGCTCGGGAATTGATTTTAGTGCGATATTTTATCTCTCTGCTTTCCAAGGTTACGTTACTTATTAGATTACTTTTATCTATTGTTGTTGAATTTAATTTTGAGGTAGAAAAAATGGATGTGAAGACAAAAATTTACACGTCACAGGATTGGAAGAGGAGATCTACATGAAGAAACCAACCTAAAGATGATTTGTAGTCAAAGGTAAGAAAGAAATGGTATGCAAAAAGTTAAAATAGTCTTTGTATGGGTTAAAGTAGGGGTCACCAGGGCGATGTGGTATCGTAAAATTTGATACCTACATACATGTGACTTGGCTTAACTAGAAGAAAAAGAGGATCATTGGTGTATTTTAATTTAATTATTTATCATGTTATTTATTTGTTCTTGTATGTGAATGCTCCAGATATGTTTCTATTTATAAATGACAAAGAAAATTATCCAAGATTTGAAGACCCAATTGCTTTTGCAAATTTGACATGAAGGATATTGTGCTTAAAGAAAAACTAGTATTTTGGGTGCATGGAAAACTAAGCAGTGTGATCAGAAATACGTGAAGCTCAGCACTACAAGAAAAAAGCACATTGGTGATGGTCATTCTCGTGACGGACCTTTAAGGTCCATCACCAATGTCACATAAGTGGTGACGGTCATTAAAAAACCGTCACCGTAAGTGTATATAGTGATGGTCTCTTTATGGTCCGGCTACACCAAATACATTTTCAATGACACATGATGAAGAGGGTCGTTAAAGGCCCATCAATAATTTCTTGGTGACACCTAGTGAGCCTAACTTTTAATAACCCTCACCAATGCTCTTTTTTTACTTTGGTGATGGTCAAAAAATGTCCGTCATCATTGATCATTAAAAAATTGTCACAATCGTAGCTATCTAGTGATGGTCCTTTATGGTCCATCACCAAAGACATTTCAATTTTTAAGTAGGTCGTTAAAGGCCCATCACTAATTTCTTCTTGGTGACACTTTTATAGTGGATTTAACTTTTAAAAGACCCTCACCAATGCTTCTTTTGTTATTTTTGGTGACGATGTAAAATTCGTCATCATTGATCATTCCAATGAGTTTTTGATGATGCTATGTGTTCGTTAATATATTGTTTGTCAAAGATAATGATTTAATACCATTATCAGGAGTTTTTTTTATAATATGTCCAAGGCCATAGTGGTTAAGGCCGCCTAATTTCTTAAGAAGCACAAGCGTGTATCATTTCCTCAAGTAATGACTAGTCGAATAGAGATTTCCTACCAGTCAACACATGATTCAAGTATCTATTAAGTTTATTGTCTAGAAAATTCCATTTAGATAAAGTTCCACTATTCTCTCGTAGGAAATATATTATTTCTTAATACACAATCGAGCTCGAAAATTCTATTAATGAGAAAGACCTAACAATCCTCAACAATCTCGCACACCTTAAATTAATGCTTTGGGCACACACTTCAACATTTAGCACCCCACAAGTCTTGGAACATCTTTTGAAGCCTAGAACATATTTCGATGATGTCGATGCCCAAGCACATGGTGGCATGCGCTAGCACAATACATGGAACCCTCTCCACATGTGTTACATGTCGCACATAGTCCCTATCATGCTCCGGAACACCAAGTTGAATGCATTGACATACATTAGCACTTAACAATAACAACCCACTCCTGGTATGTATTGAGACCTACACAATGTGCCTAGCATGACCCTTTTTCCAAAAAGATAAAGTCCTGACTTATTAACCCTCTTATTGGTTCTTCCTTTTGTTGCCTTGACACATATTACATACCCTGGCACCTTGCGCCACATCCTTAGCACCTAGCATGTATTGGAATATCTTGGCACTATTAATTGGCCCATGATATAATTAGCACACCCTGGAACTCCCAAGCACACTTTGGCAATTCTTAACATGCCTTGATATTCCCTAGCATGCCTTACCAATGCTTAGCATACCTTGTCACTCCCTCCTTGGCATGACAACTAACACTGACCATTAACACTAGTCTCTGGCAATACACGTTCCTCGTATTCATTAACTTCCATGAATTTTTACCTATTGCATGCTCCCTTAATGTTTTTTCCTAGTACTCCTTAACACTCATCAACATGCATTATCACTCTCTAGCACACCTTAATTAGCACTCTTCAACATTTCCTTCCACTTCATAACATGCATAACACTAGTCCCTGACACATATTGGCGCTTGGCACGTGTTGGCACTTGGAAAGTCTTAGCATGTATGGAATATGTTGAGATGCCTTGGTATGATTTAGCATGGTTTAATATTAAATTTATTTGTGATGATCAATTGTTGGAAAGTAGATGAGAAGCAACAAAGGAATACTTGGCACTTATAATGCACTAAGACTTTGCACTTGGAACCTATTGCCGCCTAGTGTTAGTGTGCCTAGCATGCCCCTCTTGGAAAAGGTAAACTGATGACTTATTAACCCTCTTATGTGTTCATTTCCTTGTAGTTTAACTTTTTTCTCCTTTTTGTTGTCTTGAAAGTCCCTGACACTCATTGACACACCCTTGCACATCTTGGCATGCCTTATCACTTGGCACATCTTAGCATGTTTGACATGTATTCCCACTATCTGGCACATCAAGGGGGTGAAGAGAGATGTAGTCCTAAAGTAGGTCAAGTACGAGGGCCGAGTAAGGGTTTCTAAAGGGAGGTCATGATCATCCTCCAAGAGAAAGATCATCATGTGAGGGTTCAGAAGAATGTTGCATACCTTAATGGTCGGTTTGCGCTAGGAAGTAGGATGGCATATTGTTGGTTCTCTTCTGGCAGATCGAGCTTAAGAGAGGTTTCTCATGAGAATCTGGGCATGTGATTTCAATGGTGTCTTTGTGTGAAGGCCGCATCAAATTCCGAAATGTTGAAATTTGCAACAAGAAACAGTGAGATTGGAAACCAAAAAGGACAAAAAAAAATGCACCCACACTGGTGAGGAATTTTGATGCACCAGGAGTGAGGAATGTGGGGCGTCTAATTTATTTTTCCCTTAAATAAATTGGACAATAAATTGTAATTTCATCTCATAACAACTTGTGTTATTTAATTAAGTCATGATGACCGAGTTAGCTCAAGAAATTCAAGTACTTGAGGGTCTGAGATGAGGCATTTGGAGGGATTCTAATATTTTTTGGGTCCAGTTGAAATTGATGCATTAGTGGGGTGCAAGTGTAATTAACTCAATTAAATGTGTTAAAATCAGTTTAACTGGTTCTAACTAAGTTATGAGCTAGCGAGAGGTCCAGTGAATTAAATTAGATTTAATTCACAATGAGTGATCAATCATATAACTGATAATTCGCTATTAATAGTTGTATGCATGTCAGTTTCAAGGAATACCCAGTTGAGACAGAGGTTAAAGGGAACATAACTATCAGTTGTATTCAGAGAAAATTTCCCATGTGCAATTATAAAGTCATTGGGATGCCATGATGGATTGCGCAATCAAGGAAGACTGATTTTCCTAATTAATAAGGAGTCAATTCCCTAGGAATTGCATGAGCAAGGCAAGCTGAAGTAAGGATGAGAATTGGCTAAGTACTAGACTGAGCTTTCCTAGATCAACGGGAGACAATTGACAAAGTGCTGGAGAATCTCATGAGAGATTAAGCATTGTATTGTTTCATGATTCCTTGACTTAATACACAATAGAGAGAGAGGGGTTTTGATTATTTGTTTTCCCAAAATACATCATGTTGTTGTGCAATTGATAGTTTATTTCTCTTACTTATATGTGATTGTGAAATTGTGTCTTTTTTTCCGTAAATTGTAGGAAGGATTCAATATCTTGTTTTAGTAGATTACAAGATCAAATTGAATCTCGTTGGTTAGATTTTATACATGGTATCATAGCAGGAATTTTTCGGGTGGTGACTTTGCAGAGAATATCTGAATATTTTGTGTAAAATTTTCAAAAACAAATAGAATATTTGGATTCCTTGCAAAAATCTACCCAAACGGAAAAAAAAAATTAGTCAAATCAGAACTCGGATGAGGGAGATATCATCAATTTAAAATCAAATCTTTTTTAGAAACTTTTTGTAACTTTAGGACAATTACACTGTGTGCGAGTCAAGAACCTATATGCACTTGAGGTACCAAATGCATGCAAATATTTGAGGAGAAAGGCAGAATTTAGAGACTTGATGGTTTAGAGGGAGCATAAATTACCTCTGAACATGCATCCTTATGAGAAGCAGTCTTAGAAGGTTGCGGAGTAGCTGCCACAATTGGAGAAGCAGAGAGGAGACCGAGTGGAAGCATCCAATACTCATGCAAAGACCTCCATGAGGGGGAAATTTTGAGTTAGATGGGAAGAGGGAGCAACCATACCTCGAGGTGTAAGGTGGGGTTATGTGTAGACATAATCCCAAGATAAGAAATTTAGGCAAGGTCCATTGAGATGGCATGTCTCATGGATCGAACTTGGTTAAGAGGAGCCCACAGTACAACAGTAGTAGGAAGGATCAGTTAGACTGATGTAGTCAGATGTCAACAAGACACAAATTAGAGTGACAAATGTCAAATACTGGAGCAAAAATAGAGTTAGCAATAGTTCAAAGGGCACGAATGTATATGTCAGCAGAAATGCAGAGAATCCAGTACTAGATAGGTGCAGTAGCTAGCATCAGTCAGAAGACTCTAATGACAGATGCATTATACTGATTCAGTTTTTCAGAGGCTATTCAGTTTCAGGATTTGTAGGTGAAAACAACACTAGAGAAGTGTAGCATGCTGAACATTCCAAAGTTATCGGATGGGGATAGATTGAATTCCTTTCTTGTTAAGAGGGAGTGTTGAAATTTGCAACAAGAAATAGTGAAATTGGCGACTAGAAAGGGAAAAAAGAAATGCACCCAAACTGGTGAGGAATTTTGATGTACCAGGAGTCAGGAATTTGAGGCATCTAATTTATTTTTCCCTTAAATAAATTGGACAATAAATTGTAATTTCGTCTCATAACAACTTGTGTGAATTAACTAAGTCATGATGATTAAGTTAGCTCAAGAAATTCGATTTAAGGTGATCAAGGTGGATATTGGTGGCCACCTGCCTATTCCACTTGGGCCCTCACCATTGTCTCTTTCAGTTTTTTAGTTTCCTTAATTATAGCATAATTTACTATTTTTTTCAGTTTTTCGAGTCCTAAACTTTAGGAGCCATTTTGAGGCCCCAAAAAATGTGTTTTGGGCATGAAAGGCTTGGAGATTTCTTAGAAATTGTATTAGCAGTTGTGGTCCTTGGAGAGATCTTTCTAACGAGGTATCATGTGCATCAAACGAAGATCATATGACCAAGTTATGACCCCGGGAAGTTGGTTGCCCAACTAATCCCAACGGGGCCCATAAACTCTTGGTGTTACATCTCCTTAGGTTAGGGTTTTGGTTGTTTAGGGTTTTATCTTATTTTAAATAATAAAAAGACCCTTGATCCTTATTGTAACATAGTTCAGAGGAATATAACTATCAATTGTATTTATAGAAAATTTCCCATGTGCCATGATGGATTGCGCAATCAGGGAAGGTTTATTTTCCTAATTAATATGGAGATAATTCCATAGGAATTGTGTGAGCAAGGCAGGTTGAAGGAAGGTTGAGAATTGGCTAAGTACTAGACCGATTTTTCCTAGATCAACAGGAGACAATTGGCAGAGTGCTGGAGAATCTCAAGAGATATTAAGCATTGTATTGTTTCAAGATTCCTTGACTTAATACAAAATAGAGATAGAGGGTTTTGAGCAGTTGCTTCCCTAGATACATCTTGTGTTGTGTGATTGATAACTTGTTTCTATTACTTATATGTGATTGTGTTTTGTTTCCACAAATCGTAGGAAGGATTCGATATCTTGTTTTAGTACATGATTACAAGATCAGATTGAATCCCATTGGTTATATTTTCTACTTGAAATAGAAGAGAGGGTTGATACCATCTTGCCTTGTGGTGGTTAGTAGGCCGCAAGGTCTGTGATAAAGACCAATATAAATGGAGGAGGGCTTGCACTGTAATTTAGAGCCATAACAAAAGTCGACGCAGGCGTAATATTGACTGAGTTAACCCTAGTTTGAGGGTCGACATTGAGATCTGAAGTTCATGTCAAGATTTAGTCAAAGAAATGCCTAGAATCTATGGATCCATATGAGCTAGGTCGAGTCTATTATGGAGGCAAGATTGGTGTTTTTCCTATGTGTGGATAGGGTTTTTTCTACAACAATTAGAAGTATATAAGTATAATTCCCTAGTTAGGACAATTTCCTAGCATGTTTAGTTCATAAGGTATGACCTTAAGACTGTGACAAATTTACGTAGAAGAATATGGGTTGTGACCCTTAGAGCGAGGTTTATTTCTGTAATAAAGATCGTAGTTCTGGAAGATGGTTTGCAGATTCAGTATTTATAGAGACAACAGATCCAAAGGAGGGTGGAACCTAAGCAGAAGATTGAACATGCAGAAGAAATGTGCCATATGAAGAATGTATTGACATGCAGAGGAGTTGATTTTGGTGGACTTTCCATAGAGTTTTAGACAAAGATCTGAAGAAACCTATAAAAAATTAGTAATTGGACTGCTAGTGGCTGATTTGTGACCCTAGTTCAGTCATCTACAAATTGCTAGAAGTATGATAAGAGGAGTAGTTCATATTTTTTCATAGATTGGACAACAAAGATAAAATTGTCGATACACAACAAAAATGATCTTGAGATGACTCAAACCATTGTTAGGTGGCAGATTTTAAGAGCCCTATATTAAGAAAATATTGTGGGCCCTAGATTAGTAAAAAGAATTGACTATGGTTGGGCAGATTCATGGTAGGCCAAGTACAGTTGGAGGGTTGTTAGGTTACTGTCAAAGAAGATCCTTGACTCTTTTTCTGGTGAAGAACAACAAAATTGGTAGAAGGGTAGGTGTATAGGGCCTAAGGATGTGTAGACTTTGAAGGACTAAAGTAACAATCAAGTGGGCCAACCAACTAGCCCTATTTCACTATATTGTAGAGGATTGATTCAGTGAGAAGAAGGGCAGCCTCCATAGCCCTGAAATTCTCATCTTGGAGCTGTAGTATGGCAAAATTAGGCATACCAAAGAGTTGTTCACAAATTGAATTGTGAACAGCTTGTTACCACTCAAACTAGTAGTGGATCTAAAAGGGGTTCCTAAGAGGGCAACTACTAGGACAAGGGAAACGATGGATGCTTAGCCCATTGTCACCACAGCTAAGGATCCTTGCTCTTCATGGAATTTCACCGATGGGTGGAGTCCCAGTAGTTTAGGAAGGCAGTTGTAGAGTATAGGTCAATGAATAGGTGGGAAGTAACCCTCAAAACCCTTTCCCTGAGATAAAATAAAGAGTGGGACTTGCTTTCCTTTTAAGCAAGGAAATTATCTTCTAGGGAGAGAGGACGGGGATTGAAGGGTTGAGGGAGAAGAATAAGACTTATGAAGGAAGTTCTCAATCCCTAAAATCCTTTGGGAACTTGGATTCCCAAATGGACCTTAATGAAAGGCCTTTGACACCAAATGGGACCACACGGGGCCAAGTGGACCCAGGTCAGGTTCGGAGATGGAATTTAGCAACCAATGATATTCATATCCTGGACAAGGTGATGGGAAAGGATCAAACAAGAGCTTTTACTTCGATTGGTCAAATTGACCCTACTAGGTTCTATCCTTGGGAACACCTAGGAAAAACTTGATCCTAGAGCTAGGGCTTGAGTTATTCGGAGATTCCATTGTCGGAATTAGCCCAAGTTCTGAGGAGAGTGAGGGCACCCAACAACGCAACTACCTCTAGGAGATAGAATTTTTCCTCTAGCTAGATTCCTGGGAAATTGTTTCCCTAGGTGACCTAATGGGGCTAGACCTAGGGAATGTGAAAATTTCTTAATATAAGAAACCCTATTGCAGTATCTTGATTTACTTCTCCTACTTGAATTAAGTTAGAAGTTATTTTCTGAAATATTCAATAAATTAGCAAAGTATATAGTAAATACAACTAGAAACCTACACATATAGATCAAATACTGAATAACATGCTCATAGACAAAGTGACACATGGATTTTATGGAAAACTATCCCTGGAAAAAACCCAATGTGGGAAAACCGGTGTAGCTATCTATGGAGGGTTTTCATTATTATGCAGAATCTAAGTACAACAATCCTGGGCACCAAAACTAGCTCACCCAATAGAGAACTAAAAACGACAGTAATATGCTGTTCTGAATCCCTCTACGTCAGCCTAACTGGCCCGTGTCGGCCTCTGCGCTGCTCAGTAAGGGCCCGCGTCACACCTGAAGGGCTTACACTTCCCCTGCGTTGTACTGACTAGGCCTGTGTCAGCCCTGCGTGCCTCCTGCTGCCTCTGCGCTGCCCTTGCTGGGCTCTGGCTGCACTGCGTGGCTTCTGTTGCCCCTGTTGCTCTGGCTGGCTGGAATTCTTAAGCAGAAAAATCATAGGTGAGAAAGAAGGCACTGGACAAAGGTAATGCATAATAGTAAAAAAAAATGAATAAATGAAATGAAAATAGATCAATGTCCACAAATAACTGAAATAGCTCAATGGGACTAGAGAGTAAAAGCTTTGACAACAGTAATAAGTGCTTATAGAATCAACTAAGAGAACATAGGAGACTAGTTCATGAGGTTAAAATGTTGTATAATTGTTGGCACAGGAAAACTGTATAATTGTTAGAGTAAATCTCTGTAGGTACCATTAGTTGGTGATCATCGATAATCATTTCATTTCATCAAATACCCCGATGCATGGGCCTTACAAGCTATTTGCGTAGACAAACCCCACAGAAGCTGTGTGATGGAAAAATATTCACACTATATTGAAGAAAAAACCTACCAAATAAGGATGACATTTCAAATGGGGCAAGAAACAATGGAGAGATAGACATCGAAAAAGTTAAAATGCTAGGGCAACAAGAAAGCAACTAGGTAGCATGGTAGAAAGCACAACAAAGAAAATTATAAAAATGGAAAACCCTACTAATTAGCACGCATCCAAACATCACCACAATTTTTTCTTTAACTCTAAATCTCCAAATTCATCAAATTCTATCTTGTATTCAAACCTGATCCTCTATGTTAACCATTCTGAAGATGAGGCTGAGAACTTGCTACAGAACCATCACCTACATGTAGTGATCTTATTCTGTGACCAAAAAACCTACTTTCGTGAAGACACAGAAAGGTAAACACTCTCTGCCAATATTTTCCATACAGCCCAGGTTGAGCAACCACATATACATCACCAGTTTTTTTCTTCAGATTGGTAACTTAGAAGAGCTTTGTCTGGCCACCTTCGGGTTGCTCCCAGAGTCACCCAGGCAAGCCCTCTCAACATCATCCTCTTTCTGTAGTACCTAATTAGTGATTTAATTAACCATAACAATTTCTTGATCATGCAGGTATTTGAAATATATTGCCGATAAGCATAAAGCTTTCATGTTAAACAATCAGGTCAAAAGACTTTAGACTATGATGCAAAAAATACAAAGAAACCTCACCAACACTCAAAGGACAAACAAAGTCAAACCTCTACAAAGTATAAATAGATATCTGATAAACTTCATTCCACCACAAAAATGTACTTAACTAAAGAAAATTCTAATTACTATGCTTTCAAGACAAATATTTTAAGGGAAGTGATGTTATAAACATACCCCTGCACCTCGTGAACAATCAATGTGTATAAATATACCATCATAAGGCTCATTTTAAACATCATTATTACCATTTTCTAAATCATTTTTATTAAATCAACAAAAAGAAAGCAACAATTGCATTCAGTTCCACTGAAGAAAAGTATATGGCAGTTTCATATACTTATTATGAAACTATATTCTAGATTTGCAACTTGATTGTAGAGTCAACCAATCGGTTGTTGAAGCCCAATATTGTCTCTTGTGAGAATCAAAGTTACATCAAGCTCTATGAAAATCCAATGTGTCATGACCATTTCAAACACATTGATATTCAATACAATTTCCTAAGATTCCAAGTTAATTAGG
This sequence comes from Pinus albicaulis, assembly GCA_034641835.2. Lineage (NCBI taxonomy): Eukaryota > Viridiplantae > Streptophyta > Pinopsida > Pinales > Pinaceae > Pinus > Pinus albicaulis. The sequence goes on from JAXQQM020069173.1 coordinate 37,284, forward strand.
GAGTTGGTAGTGTTGGACCACATTTAGGAGAGGAGTTATATCTACTATGATAATGCACTACTCTAAAAGAAAAGCCTTGCATACAAGGCAAAGTTATGAGGGAGTTTCTCATGCTCAAGGGAGATGCACCACTAACGCTATCATTAGCCTGTTTTCTAACAACACCTTCTCTTAACTTATAAATGAAAAGGATGGGCACACTAGTTATACATTTGTAGAAATAGATAATAAGAGTGAGTATTGTTAGCTTGTAGGTTGTAGTAGGAGCTTTTGTGAGATGACAACTTGTTGTGACATTCTTCTATTTGAGTAATAAAGACTTCTATGCAATTGTTGTTGGAGCCTGCTCTTTTTATCCTGAATTCTTAGATTGCAGATTTGTGTAGAGTGGGCCTAATATATTTGTTGTTTTAATCCACTGTACATGCTGTGTTTGCACTCTTGAATTTACATCCTTCAATTTCTGCTTGAACAAAACTGAAATTTTGATAGGCAGATACTAAAGTTCAGTCCTGCTGTTAGGATTTTTTAATTCTCTAAGGGTATTCTCTTGTTTTCAATAGTATTTGCATATTTTTGCATCACAACTCATCTCTTCCATTTCATTCTACTATAATACAAAAATCATTTCTAGTATAGTTTAGTTTATATCTGCTTTTTACTTAATTGATCTTTTATTTTATTTTATAGGAGTAGTACTTAGCAATCTCAATTCACACTCCCTTTGTATTCACACTGTTGTATATGTGTGGTCGTTGGACATTATCTCATCTTTATATTATCTTTGAGTGCAGACTTGTGTATCACAATTCACATGTTAGAATTGACAATCATGAATCAACAGGTTGCATTTTTGTGTTGTATGACCTTAAGTTGTTGTTTCTAGTTAGTCTTGTAGGAAGTGTCTTCATAGACAACCTTGCAACCATAATTATGGCTAAGGAAAATAAACTTGTTGTGTCCAATGGCTAAAAAGCATGACAAATTAGATCTCAAAGATGAAGATAGTTCAATATAGAGAATGTGACTGAAATTCTCCAAAACAATACTTGTAGCCAAGTATTATATCGTTTTCAGGGAAATCCAATAAACTCAATACAATTTTCTATGGAAAAAATAATGTAGAAGCCAACACACATTGGCTTGGAAATTTTAAAGTGTAATATTTGTCGTGATAAAGCTAGGAAAAATAACCTTTTCCCAATTGTAAATCTTTCCTTTGCTATAAATGTCATGAATTAAAAAGACACAGTAAAAGGAAGTATGGAATTGGTTTGTTCACCTGTCATTTGAGTAAATACTAAATGCCCCAAAAATATTCTTATGGGGTTAAGCCAAATGTCTATGTAATACTTATTGGCAACCACTACCTTTGATGCATTCACCCTTCAAAGGATTTATCATCACATGACTCCAATGGTTATTCTTGTTGAGCCTCTGCTCCCTTGTAATCTTCATGGGTATACACAAACTATTAGCTATTCTAATGTATATTAAGGATTCAGTGGAATATTTCAAGATCCAAAGATGGGCACAAGTTAGACAAGGAAACAATCTCAAATCCTAGAAATGACAAAGTACAATGATAGTCAAAGGAATGACTCAGAAGAGAGATTGCAACAGTGGAGGCACAAGTCTTTAACATCTCCGGGACTATAGAAATGTTAATGCCAATGCTAGAGAACAAAATCCTTTGAGGGCTCATTGGCTATAATATGGATGATGGCTGTCTCTCGATAAAGAAGAGAGAGTGACCAAGTTCTAAGAACAGATATCACCAGTCTATATTTAAAATGGATTCCTAGACACCAAGATCTATCAAGGTGAGATGAATGCTATAAAATTAAATCATTGGTTGCAACAACTAAAATTTAGAAGTTTACTTCATTGGGGTAGCATCGGATGTGCAAAAATGGCATTCCTCATGTTCCCATGAAACCATCTCCCCATTGGTTGGCAAGACACTAGCCTATGATCTGCAGTATTATCTAGGAAAACTTTTGTACAAAAATTGCAACTAGAGGCAGTTTTGGCCCTCACAGAACTGAAGCAGGGAGACTCTGTATGTGGTTGTAACTGTTCTATATGTATCACACTAATAGGGATATCAATCAACTAATGGATCACTAAGGTAATTACACCATTAGCCTAGACTAAAAGGGGGGTATATTTTTCAAAGGTGATTCTAGAACTATATATTGACAAGACCTTGACAAAGGTTTTGTTAGATTACATAGTTGTTATAGTTTTAAGGTCAAGTAATTAAGCTAAGATTTGGCATCAAAATAACTAAAATAAACCAAGAGAAAGGTGTGAACATAAGTTTGAAATAGTCTCGAACTTGGTGTTGTGAAATGACTTTATTTCATATAAATATTAGGTGTTATTCCTGTCATAATAAAACCCTATATGAATTTACCTTGTCAATGGTTAGAGTGCTTTCCATTTGACAACATACCTCATGTACACACTGAATTGGCACAATGATACGCATTACAGTGAAAAAACATAGTGATCCTATAGTTGTCAACATATGATAGTAATTCTCGCTACAATCTCATTGTGCATAGGTTGAATAAATTCAAGAACCAAAGGTAGTAACCAAATCACTGACTTTGAAATATATTTTGTACATATTGTTGACAAACCTCTCATTGCAATTATGAACCAAAACATAGTGCCATAACACTTACCTTATGTGACCCTGAAATATTGATTTGTGCATCAAATTTGTGGACATTTAAGTACGCTACAGACCTAAGTATATAGGAAACTACAGTGACCTCAAAAAAATCGAAATTATAATAGATAATTTACCAACTATAAGCCACTCAACACACAAATAGACTACAAAAAAGTCTATTTCTTTAGAGAGATATACAAATTATCTAAAAAACTAGGTGCAAAAAACATATGAAATGACTCTTTAACCTTATATACTCAACCTTCTATGAATCAACATATTCAACCTTCTTCATATTTACTTCTATTAATTTATATTTTTTAAAATTTTGTTGACCTTTTCTCCATGCTAAAACTTTGTAAAAAATGATTCTCTACCATGCCTTCCCACTCACCCCCTAAGTTGGATTCTATGCTTCTTATTTATTAAAATTGTTTACAAGTCTTTCATATAAAAAAGGGTAGGTCACATGTGCATCATCCACAAGAACAACTCAAAAAAAAATGTGACATGGCTTGGCTTAAGCCAAAATAGCTATATATTAGATATTAAGAACCTTTATGATTATAATTCCATAAATCACCTAAAAATTATAGAATTAACACAACAAAGGGAAAACAATAAGAGCTTGATTAGAAAAAAACCAAAAAAGAAACCATGTTCATTATTGGAGGTTGTTATCCACAATCATCCAAAGATTGAGTGATCTATGTGAACATGCTATATATGCTCCCATCCATCATGGGCACGATCTGGGGTTTAGGCCCTTCACAAATAGCGAAGGCTGAAGCTAGGAATTGTTTTACTGTTTGGTGCAACAATTTTTAACTCCTCCCATGCTTGTAAACCTCTTTGTTGATGTGGTAGTGGGGCCTACCATCCCCTTTGTATGACTTGCAATTTCAAGAATTATTAAATATTTCTTTGATCACTTGTTCTATCTCAACCTAAACCTTTTAACTTTCTATTGTTATATTTGTTTGCATAGTTATATAAAAGGCCATGCTAAAATTCATGCCATTATACCATGAAAATACTTAGCGTAAAATCAAAACATTATTGCAACCTTACTATTTTTAAAATAAATAAATACCAAAAAAACAAAAAAACAAAACGCATTTCATATCAAAATATCAAAAAGTTTCAAATATCCAATTTTTTCATTTCCCTCCCAAAGTCAAAATATCAAAAATTTTCAGATATCAATTTTTTCATTTCCAACTGTCGAAGGGTTTGTCCACGGGAAGGAGGCCGGGTGCTTCAATTCTTTCCACAGAATGAATTTGAACAATATTCTCGGTTGATGGCCCATCCCTAAAGCTTCCATCTCTCTTAGAAAATTCATAATACTTCTAGACAAGCACTCTAATTGCTGTAATCAAGGTCATCCGATCGCTCACCAGAGGCCAAATATTTGATCTAGGGTCTCCCAAGAAGTTCAAGGAGGGCGCCGATAACGAAGAGGCCGAGGAGTTTTCTGGCTAAGACACCATTGTCTAATTATTTTCAAGGTTCAGTCTCCTGAAAAAATGTAATACTTTACCGTGGGTTTAATATGGGTTTTGTATTTTATGGATCTAGTTTTGTTTGTTCCTGGATTCATGTTTTTTTTTTTTTACGACAGTAACGGCTAGATTTTTATTTAAGATTCGGAAAAACAGTTGCCGAGGGATTTAACAGGGCCATTCTTTACTTCTGTGCTATAGCTTTGGCTTTCACTTTTAGCTTCTGATAAATATGCTAATGAGATTACATTGCCTTTGCAGGTAGTGACCATGGCTTGGTTGTTCACTTGATCTGGTTTCAGAATGGTTTCTTGTTTTTTCTCTTTGATTGCATGTTGTACTTTAGTTATGTTTCCCAACTTGCAGAGCATGACCCATCGCACTGGGCATTAACTAGAACCATCAACATAGCTGAGTCTACCTTTAATTCGCTGTTTGATTTCTTTTGGTTTGCTTGACGGGTTCTTACTGTATGCTCCAGTCTGCGAAGAGAGATCCCAATAATGCCGGATTTGCTTGCCCCTTCAAAATAGCTTGCAGCAGTGATCATCATGTTACCAAAACTAGCAGTGATGAGGCCCTCGTGCACCCCCTAGCACCAACCCAGCAGATTGAAGATTGAACAGAGGATGAAGACAGAGGAGTTACGCTCTGTATTTTTTCCTGTAGAGGAATCCGAGTCTCCAAACAAATGTTTGTCCATTTTGGTCCATTTCCGAAGATCTGGGTGCTGGTGGGAGTTTTGAAACAGAAGTTTACGCAGAGGGAAAGAGGACCTTTCTTCTTCATAGTTATGGTACGCTGCAAATCGTTTCAGAATCATTCATGTTTTTTATTATTTAACAGGAAGAGTCAAGTCTATTGAATCAGAAGTCACAAATCTTGTTTTTATGGTCGCCTTCCTAAGAAATATGTAGAGACAACGAGAAAACTACCCAGCCTTCTGTACGAGGAAATTAGATCTACCTTGTAGAAACAGGGAGGAATATCATGTGGGGTTCGGATTCCATCTGTTCGGCAGCGATCATGTGGGGTTCAGATTCCATCTGTTAGGTAGCTCGCACAATCGAGAGAACAATGCGAGATATGCTCCTGCAAAGCTGAAGCAGTAGACAACAGATCCGAAATAGCTTACCATGGTATTGTGTTGGTAGTTTATATTGAAGATATCCACCTGAAAATTTGAGTGACATCTCGAAGATCTTGTAGAGAAATTGGGATTCTGTTTTCTTTTTTAGCTGGGAATATTGACAAAATGGTGAGAGAACACCCCAGATCAACGTATCTTCTAGAATACTACTAGCAAATATGCGTTCTATCAGGAGCCGACACCTTATTTTGGAGCCCTTCACTATGCTATGAAGACCATCAAGGCAGAAGGTCCTATGGCTCTTTACAAGGGGTTTATTCCCATTGTGATGAGACAAGGTCTTTTTACCGTGGTTCTTTTCGTTACTCTGGAGCTCAGAAGGATATTATTGAAGGAAATGCACTGCCCAAATTTTTATTCTTGTATCGCCATTATGGATTGCTTGGAAATTAACAGCTAGAAGGATATTATTGAGATCTTCAGTAGATGAGGCGCTTATCGTCGATCCCTCTCAGGGAGAGGGCACCCTGTTCATCTTAACGGTACGTATTCTTCATTCATAAGCTTTCTAAAATAAAATGAAAGTTATTGTTTATATATAAAAGTTAATCAGGCATTGTTTGATTTGGGCTCAATTACTTAATTACTGCTTACTATTTTGGCACGGTCTAACTTTCTGTGTTCTGTTTTATTTGGAATCTGGGAATAACGTTTCTATGTTTTTTTATATATACAAGTTAATAAGGCTTAGTTTGATTTGGGTTTAGTTAGAGTGCTGAGTAATGTGGCAGGGTCTCACTTTTCTGTGTTATGTTTTTATTTCGAATCTGGCAATAATTTTTTATAATTTCACTTAGACTATTGAGTAATGTGGCAGGTCTCACTTTTCTGTGTTTTGTTTTTATTTCGAATCTGGCAATAATTTTTTAGTATCTATTTGTATATAAAAGTTAATAATGTGGCAGGGTCTCACTTTTCTGTGTTTTGTTTTCTTTCTAATCGGGCAATAATTTTTTATAATTTTTTAGTATCTGTTTATATATAAAAGTTAATAAAGCGTAGTTTGATTTGGGTTCAGTTAGACTGTTGAGTAATGTGGGAGTAATGTGGCAGGGTTTCACTTTTCTGTGTTGTTTTTATTTCGAATCTGGCAATAATTTTTTAGTAAAAGATAATTGGGCTTAGTTTAACTCATAGTAAAAGTTAATTGTGCTGATTTTAATTTTGGTTCAATTACTTTATCTCATATCACAGTTTTAGTATTTTGGCAGAGTTATATTTTACATGCATTGTGATGAGACGAGGTCTTTTTGTATGAGTTAGGAAGATTTTAAATAATCAGTTTTTCTGTGATGCGATGGTGATCGGATTGAAATATAAAACATAAGTAGTTTTCCAATTTACCAATGTCTTTCCTTATCCATTTGACTGAGGTAGATAGAAACATCTTGTATCTATCACATAAGAAATTTATTTCCATGATGATATCTTTTATTTTGCTGGCCCTTTCTCGTCCTTTTCGCTTTCATCCGCCCGCGATCAAACCAATGGCCCAGATGTAAATGGTGTTATAGGATTTTCTAGAAATGCAGTGATTGGTTAGGTTGTGAACGAAGAAAAAAATGGTGGCATACCCATTTGATTGAATCGAGTGAGGAATGAAAGCAGACACAGATAGATGGTGGGAGGGCACCATATTCAAAAAAAAAATTATGAAGCACACAGAGGCACCATATTCAAAAAAAATATTATCAGGAAAGTATATATTGGGAACAATACATTATGTAGTTAGGAAGATTTTGAAGGACCTTAATTTTTAGATCTTATTTTACTTGAGCAAAGATCTTAATTATTCTCAACTATTTTATTTAATTATACAAGTCTATGCTTTCATTATGGCCATCTATATGTGTATTTTTGTCTACTTAAATTCAGAGAATGTCAAATTGAAAACCATTTTCCTCATTCTCAATGGAAACTTCACATAAGCATGTAAATTTGACATGAGAAATTCAAAACTTTAATAAAAATTACAAAAGAAAAAATAACCTTCTGTCTACTTAACTTCGGACATTCTCCGATGTAAGCGAGCTTGCAGGGATTTAAAGTGAGAACCCATATGTCTGTTCAATGCCGTTCTTTGCTTTATGAATAGTGTGCTTACATGTGAAATTAAGGTTCTTGGTATCAATAAAAACACCCACACTAGAAGAAATTTGAGCATAAGCTTGGCTTCTTCTAGCTGGCTTACAAGACACAACTTCCACCTACTAGTTGAGCCATCCTTTGTTGTTGCTTTGTCCAAATATCTGCAAGGTAGAAAAAGGAAATTAAACTAAATAATAGTGCACTAGTGAAGTTATGGAAAAATTAATTTTATAAACATGGATAGAAAATTAATTCATTTCTTTTGAATGAATAGGTAAATCTAACTGCATTTCATCAGGATGAAAACTAATTATATTATAATAATAATTGGGCATGGTAATTATGTTATTATATGATAAATATAATCAACTAGTAGGGAAAAAAAAAACATATGAGAAATGAGACTAACACTAATAACATAAAAGATGGTTGTGACACTAATACTATTTACTCTCAAACAATCATGATGATTGATTTCAATAATTACAACTAGGGTTTGTCTACTATTAATCATAATTCAAAATATAGTCAACTGATAATGAAAATTACTTGTGCTTGAACTCACCTCAAAACCAGAGTATGAGAAATGGGGAATTTTCCTTTAGAAACATACTCTTTGGGGTCAACCTCATAAATTTCGTGAGATATGGCACAATAACTTTCCACTAATGAACTGCTGCAACAATACCTGAGCAATGCGATTGAATGGATTTCCATTCTGAACATTATGCGTATAAAATGGAGTACCAATTAAGAATAGTATGAGAGATATAATCAATCCCAGTGTAGGTATCACATAACCTACAGTGAATCCCATGCGATCTTGGATGTATATTAGAAAAATATCTGCAAACAACATTCCCAAAAACACACTAAATATCCACCAATTGAAAGAGGATTTTTGAACCTTCTCTTTAGGATAAACTTCATCGAATTGATCGACACCAATGGTGGGATGTTGGGCTTTGTACCACCAGTGCCCACAGTAAGAACGTACAAATAAAAGTAGAAAATCCCAACCTAAAACTTGTAATCTTTCTCACAAAAGTTGGAGCCTTCAGAGAATTCTCCCAAACTCTCTACACAGACTTCAGAGAATTTAAAATTGAAGAGCCATTTTCCTCGTTCTCAATGGAAACTGGACATAAGCATGTAAACTTGACATCAAAAATTCAAAACTTTAACCGAACTTACAAAACAAACAATGATGGTTACGGAGCAATAGGTCCCTGTCAAGTAGTAAGGGAGTGTTTGAAGAATGAGGAATCCAAACCCAACACACAGCTCCATCTGAACATGCTTGTGAGCCATCTTGAATGAGGAATTTGAGTTCAATTCACAGCTCCATGTGAGCTTGTTTTTGAGCTTTCTAATTGATGGTGAACAAATCATCCTAGAAAACGTTCTACCAGGAGGTAGACCTATGTACAGGGCCTGGAAGGAATCTAAGCATGATAGAAGTGTTGTGGCATCCCAATTGCATGGCCACGACAAAGAGATTGGGGAAAGAATATCGAATCATGGTGAACAGGAAAGGGCAAAGAGGAAGGAGAGTATGATGCTGATGTTGGTTGCATTGACCAAGCCATCGCAAACACAAACCATCTTCATACTTACTCCAAAGCACTTTTTCATGTTGGACATCATGACTAGCCTCCTCACAATGGTGAAAATTATTATTATGCTCCTTTTTTTCATGCAAATATTTCATAGAATCTAGGACACATACATCAACGCATACCAGTTCTTTGATGAGGATGGGGTTGGCTGTGGGGCTATGTTGGTCAAAAAGTAGTTTGAACTAATCTTGTGAACTTGGAGGGTCCCTTTTAGTGATATTGTTATCATCTTCAAGAGGGGTGGGAGCTTCTTCTTCTTGTATGGCCGCCACAAGGTCTTGAAAGGTGTTTTCATCCAATATTGTCTTTGGATCCCATGTTTAGCAAAACATTTATTGAAATATATTAAGTATAATTACCCACCAGTGTCATATCTAAGAGAGGCAATATGACAACCTAATTGTTTCTCTATTAATGCTTTGAACTTTTGAAATTCATTAAACACATAATATTTTAATTATAGAAAATATACCCACATTTTGTTACTCAAATAATCAACAAACGGAATGAAGTACCTAGCACTAGTGGCTGATGTCATGTTCATTGGTCCACATATGTCTGAAAGTACTAACTGAAGGACCCTCTACGCTCTCCAAGCTTTTCCTTCATAAAATGGTATTCAATGTAGCTTCCCTGCCTGACAACCTCTGCAAACTCTATGGATCTTCTACAAAATGTTTGGAAGCCCATCTACTAGTTTCTCTCATGCCAACTGAGAGAGACAGGTAAAGTTGAGGTGCCCATACCTATGATGCCCATACCTATGATGCCATAGATCAATATTAAAAAATCTTAAGACCACTAAAGCTAAGAGATTCATCTAAAATGGATCATTATAATCTTGGACATAGAAAGCACTCATCATTGCATGGTTTCCCAAAAGGTCAAACAACCTGGTTGAGGTGGTTGAAACCTGACAGACACTGTTTTCCAGAGAAGCAGGGGAGAGCATGTAATACCTGAGAAGAATTCATAAACCAACCTTTAGATGCAGAATCTAGCCAATCTGCATCCAGAGAGGGCTCTCTCTTTATAATTTATCTTTGTTCTTAGAAGGTTTTAGGCTAGTTATAGATTCAAAGTTTGTTTCGGGAAAATGGTGGAATCCACAAACTAAGGGCAAGGTTGAGAGCTTTCAGTCCATTGGGCTATGGAGTCAAAGGATGGCTTTACTGGATTTCTATTCTAGGCACAAGATGGTATTACAGGGCAAGATAGCTAGACAGAGAACAATCCTTAAAATTTAAAGTGGATGGGATGATCTTGAAGGGATGAAAGGCAATTAAGAATCTTTCACCATGTTCAAAAGAAAGAAGTGAAATGACTACAAACAAAGAGCAATGAAGAATTCCGTGTTATAGTAATCAAATAATGTTTAAATTAGCAAAGCAGGAGCATTTAAGAATTCATGCTTATAGCTAATTTAGAAGAAAACATTAAGAACAATCACATTTGAAAACAGAGTACAATTAAGCAAATTCTGTTTCAATCTTTTATGTAAATTATTCAGAAATGGATATGATGGTATTAAAAACTAATATAAAATTTCAGACAAAAGGTAGAAACACTTATTGAACTGTAGTCCAACACATGAATCCTGCAACAAGTCCAGTGCTTTCAAATCGTTATCCAGCAAGCCACAAGTAAATTTCTCCAAAATCCTTTATTCCGAAACTCTCAATGTTACAACAGAGTAATAGAATCCACCCTCAAATCCTTCCAAGAGTGGAGTATTTATACAAATTCTAAACTAAAATATCTTGAAAAAATATCAAAATTGGTTCACAAATCTCTCCAACTATTTACATAAATAGAACTAAAGTAAAGGACACTCAAACTATTTGGCACTATTTTTGATGGATAGGTGATGACAAAGAGGAGAATTCGAATCTGATCCAACTCTTAGTTGATGATGAGGCATCCAAGTCACTAACTGCTTCCTTTCTTTGTGCAATATGCTCCAACAATTCTGCAAACTTGGGGTCCAATGATATCTTCGTATTTCTCAATCCGTAATATATATGTAAAAAGTGAAAGAGGTTATTGTGGATAAATATGTTGGTGAGATAAACCTCTTTCAGTTTTTCAAAATTCCTCTCCAGCTGTACATAATATTCTCTGTAAAAAATATGTGTAAAACAGAGTTTTACAGAGTCTGAAAAATAGCCTCTAAAGATGTGCATGTATCTCTCATTCTGAAATCACTGTGAAAAAAGTGAGATAGGTTTTTGTAGATGGTTCCCTTAGGAACATAAACCTCCTTCAGTTTTGTAAAATGTATTTCTAATTTGCCACAATATTCTCTGCAAAATGATGACTTGACTGTAATTTTCTGCAAAAAGTGCTTTCCAACTTTGTTTAATATTTCCAAAACCATAATAGCTGTTAGAAAAGTGAGAGAGGTTTTTGTAGATGGTACTCTTAAGAACATAAACCTCCTTCAGTTTTGTAAAATTCATCTTTTATTGATCACAATAGTTTCTGCAAAACTATGACTGAAATATGCAATTTCTGCAAAAATGTTCCTTCTTGTTGTATTTTTCATCTTTTCACTTTTTTGTTCCTTTGACTATTTTACTTTCACTTTAGATAAACTTCAATGTTGGTGAAATTATTTTCATCTCTTTTTACCATTTTACTGCCTCTGTAATTACTTTTACTGTTTTACCTTTGACCGCTCTGTAACTTCATTTTTACTTTCACTCTGACTTTTACCTGATACACTTTAACCACTGATACTCTTTAATCCTGATACTCTTTGATTGTTCTTTACAGTGTTAGACTGAGCAGTAATTGGGAAAATGACATTCTGGTTAGGGGACATTACTGCTCTTTGAGTTGGATCATAGTTAGAATGGCAATAGTGGACAATTTCTGGGAAAATAATGACTGAGGGGATGAGATACCTTGGGAGATTGGATTCCCACAACCCTATAAAGTCTTGCCCTTTTGAGAATTCGTCTCTGCAGCGACAGAAGCTCAATCGGGGACTTTCATCGAAACCCAGGTCTTTTATTTGGAAATCTTCATCTATCAGAGGTAGATAGTCCAAATCACGGTGAGGAGAATTCAATGGAGTGATATTTAGAGCTGTCGGGACCTCCATTTTGGTTCTTGTGGATTCAAAATGGAGGTTTTCGTTTTTTTCTTACAGAATGAATGGGATATCTGAAATGGAGGAAGTTGAAACAATTTGCAAGTTTGGGAAGCAAATTCACAGGTTTGAAATCTTCAGGGAGGACTCAGCGATGCTTTTTAACCACTTTCTAAGCGAAAAAACAAAGGAAACTGAGTTTTTCGTGCAGTCGGGGCGTAAAATGATAAATACCTGTTTTTAGACGGAAACTGGTTCTTTGACAGGTAATGAGCAATGGTAGGGACGTTCTTCAACACGGGCGCAGCAGAATTTTGGGGCGAAATGGTTAATTACAGCAGAAATTTTGAAAATCGCAGCGGGAGCAACGTTCTTCTCTGAATAATGAAAATAGCTAAAAAAACACGAAAAAATGGCTTATTTACAAGTTAAAAGGTTTTTTGTTTTTTTCGAGGTGTGATGTCAGGGTAGTACGGGATGACGTGTGCATCGTCAGGCGGTAAGTGGTAAGTGGGAAGTGCCCGCACCGCTTTTGGTCGAGGGCGGTATTAATCGCGGGGGGAGCGATTCCACAGAGCAGTTGCCACGTGGAAGTTTGACTTTTCAAAAACCGCCCATCCCCCGCTGGTTAACATGCTGACAAGGGATAGGCAGCGGGATCAACGCTGGCCGTTGATCTGCGGGAGGCTGATCCAACGGCTAGCGCGATGGGAAGATGGGTGGAGGTTTCGTGTGGGCCCCGTCGTACATTTAAACACTTTTACATGTTTTTAATTGCTCCGGGGGCTTTTTAATAGGCGGAGACGGTTGTTAATTAGTCCGAATGACTAATTAATCCCAGGTATATAATGAAACAGGTTGCGGCGTAGTTGGCTAGGTGAAATGCCACGTGGACGGACCACGGTGGCACAAGGCTTTTCGCAAAGTTTATTGATATGTTTTGGTATTAAACATACTTATAGTATGTCTAAAGTTTTTGTATATATTTTTATTATATGATGAATGAATTAATACAATTAATTCATCATAGGGGCGGGATTTATGTATAATGCTATAGTTTTATCCAAAGGGCTTATAAAGCGGGGTGTTTATTTTCAATGTGCGGGAATATATACTTTGGTAAACATTATAATAAATGGGTTTTGGGGATATTTATAGAAAAGGGAATTATATACTTAGGAAAAGGGATTTCACTAGGGATTTAATATAGTAGAATTAAATGTTAATATGGCAAAGGACAAGGAAAATCAAAACATCTTTGTACATCTAAGAAAGTGATAACTTATGAAGTAAATTGCAACATTTTATCTTCAACACTTCAACTTAGAATAGCAAGTTATCTTGAGGGATTTTTATGGAATTTTGTATGAGTTTCCTAAGTAAAATAGGATTTTACTTAGGACAAAGTTAAAGATAGAAGATCATAATGATGGATTATCTCAAGTACTTAGGTCTTTTTGATCATTAGGCCGAGGGTCCGGTCCCTCCAGAAGTCAAGGAAATGCCTTGAGCCCCTTTGATCTCCAAGTACCTTAGTACTTTGGGGAAAATTAGTAAAACTTTAAGGGGAAAGTGATGAGGGAAGTTAATGATTTTGACTTTGCTTGCTGTGATTTTCCAGTGTATTTCCTGCTTCAGTATTTGTGATGAAAGTAAAGGATCAAAAACATGTAGCAACATCATTCATCAGATAAAACTTTGTAACACCATCTACCTACCCTATCTACTACTACCATTTTCTCTTCTTTATTAGGGTGCATTTAGACTTGCAAACCCTTTTCAACCTTTTCTTTTTACATGATAAACCTATCTATTTCTATCCTTATTACATCCAAGGGCTCAGATTAAACTGTTGAGCACCTTTTATTCACTCTACCTATCTACTCATCTGCCAAGATTAAACTGATTGGTCAGATATTTATTCTCTAATCTATAACATGAAATTGAAATATGAGTAAGTCAAGTTTAAATAGTTTGACTTATTCATGAATTGTGGCAAAGCTGTACACAATTGCTTTATTACAACAAATGAAAAAGTAGTGGCATTTGGATTTGCACACTTCCCTTGGTCTATTTTTTTTGCTTGGGGTTCATTCCTTTCTCTTTTTTGACCATTTTATTCTTTTTACCCTTTGATCTTTCTTTTAGGGTATACCATCTTTACATTTTTTTTAAATTTTTTGATTTTTTGGTTTTCAAGAATATGGAACACCTTTGCTCAAGTAAGAAGGTTTGAACATATTCCATAATTCAATCAAGACAATCATGAAAGATGAAACCTATTGATATAGGAGGCTAACAGAACCTACAACTTAATTTGATGTTATAAAATCCCATCCCATCAATTCTATCAAGTGCAAAGGTGGAATAAGCAAGGTATTTGAAGTCACTATGAGGATCAATGTTTCTTTTCTAACTTTTTCTTCTTCAACTATAGAATGATGAGAGACTAGAGTTTAAAGCGTGTGTTTTTCTTTAAACTTGGGAACATATGACATGAATCATATGAAATTTTTATTTCCATTAAGCATGAGGGTAGAATGATTAACTTAAATGGTCTTTAACACAATCCCTCTAGATTTGTCTCTTCAAATGTGAGGGCACCCACTCTCATAAAGGACATGTTGGGAGTTTAAACTTTAGTGTTTTCAAACCTTGGGCACATATGACATGAATCATATGAAATGTTTATTTCCATTAAGCATGAGGGTAGAATGATTAACTTAACTGGCCTTTAACACAATCCCTCTAGATTTGTCTCTTCAAACGTGAGGGAGCCCACTCTCATGTTCGCATTTACTTATATTAGCCTTTAGGAAAAGATAAGAAAATATAAATTGGATTAATGTATCAATCCATGTGAATATAATACCCATTCTCTCTCTCACACACTTAATGTGAAAACTTTGTCTCCTAAAGGACATGATTTGGGCAGTATATTAGTTGCCTCAAAAACTTAGGTTCGAGTCAATTCTTCATGCAACATGATACTAAGAAGTTGCTAAGTTGTCTCCTACTAATATGCTAAACTGGCCAGCATCAGTTCAAAAATTCTAGATGAATCTCATGGTGTTGCAATGTTATTTAATCTTACAAGTTGGCATACTTTCTTAGTCCCACAGTGCTGAAAAACTTTCCTCAACTATTAATACTAAAGAAGCCCAATAATGGGTGAACATGGATAGGTCAGCTTGAATTTTCTCACATGTCTTCCATCTCACCTAGAAACTTATTTTGGGAACTCTTATATATTTAATATGTTAGTTTTCTAAGGCCTAAGATGGGAAAAATAAATAACAAGTGTGTGCAAGCAGCAACACACTTGACTAGATTGAACTCGGCCTAGTCTTATGATGGATGCACATTTTAAGGGCTTCTTTCCTAATTCAAAATTGCTGAAGATATATAAACTAAATATTTAATTTGTCCTACAATTCCAATAGTGCACATGGCAAGCTTCTTTGCAAATCTCTTTTTTTTTTGCATATGGTAGGCCTCTAAATAGACTAAGCTTGTACTAGCATAATGCAGACATGACCTGCAAGTCACCATTGTGTTTTGGTTTCTGAAGGCTGCTCCATTATTGACTGACTAATGAAGTATCAACTAGTGAATAAGTTTCAAGCTTTGGAGAAGTCACAACATATATTATAATTTTGTCTTGCAGATTGGCCTCTTGACCAACTATTTCTAGGAATGCCTCTTATGAAAAAATAAGTTCTCTCCTAACAGGTTATGACCCTCTTGAAAATACCAGGTTCACTAGAACATTGGAAGAAAATATCTAATGCAGACATGATGCTACCACTATAAGCCTTTATAGAAAATAGAAACAAAGGTGAAAAAGGATCTACAACTACATTGTAGACGTGTTACAGTGACAATACTTTCTTGAATTTATATTCTCCAACATCCATAGCATTACCACAAATAATCATAGTTTGTATTTAACTCCAAATAATATACATTCCAATAAGAAGTTTTCAATCATATTTTTACCTTGTGGCAATGATTTTCCTTATGCCCTGCTCTCATTTTCAGTCAAAAACTAGATTTCCTATATTGATGACGTTCCTACTGTAATATGACCAACTATCAGACAACTATCTCACTGTAATTCTAGATAAAATGAGCATTGTACCCAAATAATAAAGAAACTGAAAATGATAGTAGATATTGCAGGGTAAGTAACTAAATAGGTAGTACGCATGATATGTTATTCCATAATTAACTGCCTTTCCCATTTATAAAATAGTTTCTACAAAATTTTTGCTACATATTAGTTCTTTATGTTGCTATTTATTGAGGTTTTAGCTCACACAAGGATTACAATCAGCCTTTCCACAGGAGATACATATGGCTTATGCAATTGGCATACCATTTTTGTTATCGTAAATAACATTTCCTAATAAGAAGTTACAGTTGAAACATTGAATTTACTTATTTTGGCTTCCTAATTGCAATGTATGGCACATATAATACCAGTTGTCCATTGGGATTCATATGTGACCTAATGAAAAAGGCTTTAACTATTACTAAATGAAAAAAATGTGACAGGCTAGGATTGGAGGGATTTTGTGCATATTATAATGAAAACTAAAAAAAGTGAAGGCCTACACCACCAGTGCAGTGATAGCAGGGTTTCCTATTTATAATATTATAGAGTTATTATTATTATTATTTGTTTGTTTCTTTTTTACTGTTTCTCCCTTGTCAAGGTGTTTCTCAAGTTTGTCAGCTCTGAATGCTAAACACGTTGCTTGATGTCTTGCAGTGGAAACACCTCACATCTTAGCATAGGTCCAAGATCTAGTTCTGGTACAATAGCGCAAATTGTGGAAGATATGGTAAGTGCCTGCTACTAAAAGCCTTGCCACTGTGACCCAGTGCTATTTGGCCACAACTAGAAGGTTAGTGCATTGGGAAAAAGAGAATATTGTGTGCGTTGATGCTGTAGACAGGGCATATTTTTGCAAGCCCTTTTTCCCATTATGTGCAAGCGCAATTTGTATCTGCAAGATGCACATAACATTCTCTTTTCCCAACAAAATAACCTTCTACTGCTGCATGAGATTTTAGCCTTTTTAGAGTAAGGAACTATCCAGAACTTTGTCACTCTTGGTTTGTAGTTATCCTGTGAGTTTAGTCTGATTGCAAGACTTTTTCCTTCACATTCCTTCTCAATGTTTTTGCCATAACCACAGAGCTACTTAGGTTTGGGGTTGTTCCCTAGATATATCTTGGGGTCTGGACCAACCTCCTGATCTGCTGGAAACATTTCTATACCTCCAATAGGTATATCACTTATCATAGGCATTTTTGTTTCTCCAAAATGTCGTTGCTCTCGCAAAAGGGTGCATTCTAATGTAAGATTCTTTCTCCCACAACTCAACATGATGTGTGTAATGTGGTCCCTGTTCGGTGATTTCGATGGATTCTACAAACTAGTTATTAGACAATGTTTCTAACCTCTTAGGAAGGAACTACTTAGTGATCGCTGCGTCTTTGACAATTGCTAGTATTGATTGTTCATTAGTATATTGAAAAATTCATCGTCGGGGATTAATGTTTCAATTTTATCAAGTGTCTCTTGTTTCATATTCAACACAAAATAGAATTTGTATGCACTCAGTTCATTGGAGCAAGGATTTTTGGCTTTCCTTGAATATTGAAAGCAAGTTACAGAAGTGATCCCTAAAGATGGAGCACCATTGACAACAATTCAAGCTCATCTCAGCGGATGTTTTCTAATCCCTCTTCTTCTGCTCCTTCCCCTTGTCATCTTCATTTTTTTACAAGGCATGACAAAGATACCCATAACTCTAAATTTTAGCCCAAAAGAAATTTTAGTGATAGTGGAAATGTTACAAGAATATTGTTATTATCACTAATGGTCTGCCCATTCTAATGAGGGATGTCTTAAGCAAAGATTTCTCAACACATATTTCAGTGGCTGAGAAAAAGGAAGGAGAAGGTTAAAATGATTATAGTCAACAATCCCAGTTACATAAGTGGTTTTTGTCGACTTCCCAATCCATGGTGGGAATGCCTCTGCTACTAAGTATGGTAATGATAACAATTCAAAAAAAAATGGAAAAACAATTCTAAGCCTACAATTAGTCTTAATCATCATTGACTACTTCACTTTAGACAAGGATGCTTTGTTTGTGCAAAATTGTTGCATTATAGTTAATGGTAGTGATAAAAATCTTATTTAACAAGATCATGTGACTTTTCTTAATTTTCCTTCAAAATGTTAAACTTGGTCTAAAATTTTAGGGTTGGATGAAGGATAAGGAACCAATTCAAGTTATGAAGGTCCGTCAATTCACTTTTTCTATTGACCACCCTTTGATAGTATTAAGTATGATGGCACTCTTGTTGACTGTTGTGGTCTTATTCCTTGGAAGGTTTTATCAACACGATTTCCATGCAAGCTATGATATATTGTCTTGAAACTTCCCTATTTTTGCAGAGAATTTAGCATCATTCTAGTGGTTAATTTGAGACGGTATTTTAGTGGAAAAATTCACTATTTTTTGGTGGAATAGTTCATAATTTATTCTGATCTTTTTTTGCAAGTGTACTAGTCAAGATGATAAATGTATGGTCTACTTTAGAGGGTTCTCAGTTCTTTCTAGATAAGCTTTTCATCATTTGCTTTGAATACTTCTCTAGTGCTCCTGAGGTCCAAGTTGTTATGTTTATTGGCTGTTTATGTGGAAAATTTTTCTCGAGGTTTTGCAAGGTAAATCCAAATGCAAAAAATATTATTTTACATATTGATATTTGTTCAAGACATTCTTGTGTGATACTTGAATTTTTTGAATCTAGATTTCTATTTCGTTATCTATATCAACATATAAGAACAGGCCCATGGATTGTTCATATTTCTCAAACTCTGTAGTTGTTTCTTTCCTGTTGCATGTTTTTTTATATTATTATGTTGTGATTCAAATTTCTAGTTTTTTTTTGTAGTTATTCTCCTACGTAGTACATGCTTTGTTAGATTATATCAAAAGGTATTCTTATTGTCTTTTTATTAGGTATATTGAACATATTATTTCTAGCAACTTTTGATTTTCCTAGATTTTCTATTCCTTTGGTGTATCTTTGCACCTTTAGGGGAAATTGATAGTTTAAAGTCTAATTCTTTAAAGGGTGCTAGCTCAATGGAAGAGCACTTGCTTTACAAGCAGGAGGTTGGTGGTTCGATTCCATTGTGCCCTAATATTCATAGGGAATGATGAAAATCAGTTTTTGGTGACGGATGCTCTTTTGACCATCACCAATGAGCTTATGGTGACATTTTTTGACCCTTGCCAAAATATGAAATGGTGATGGTCAACGAACGCCACATATATACGCATAAATAGTGACAAAAATTAAATGTCTGTCACCATAAACCTTTGTTGTTGATATGAAATGGTGAGGGTCATTGTTTGTCATTATAATCATTATTTGTGACAAACCTTGATGTCACCAATGAGTTTATGGTGACGGTCAATGAACGTCGTCATATATATGCACCAATAGTGACGGCCATGAAAGGTCCATCACAAAAAATCGTTATTACTCATATGAAATGGTGATGGTCACTATCCGTCATTATAATCAATATTCGCGAGGGACCTTGAATGTCACCACAACACATAATTTCAGTGACGCCACCTTTGGTGACGTTCAAGTTTTTGGTGACAGAGGCTATTTTCCATCACCATTGCTCATATGAAATTGCGACGGTCACTATCCGTCATTATAAATCATTATTGGTGACGGACCTTGAATGTCACCACAACACCTATACTTTTGGCGACGCCACCTTTGGTGACGTTCAATTTTTGGTGACGAAGGCTCTTTTGACCCTCACCAATGAGCTTATGGTGACCATTTTCGCCCCTCACCAATGTCCTTTTTTCTTGTAGTGTTTGTTAGATCATTATCTTCATGATGTTTATTTTTTTGAAATGATATTTATTATAGATTATGTATTGGTGAACTTATATCAAAATTTTATATAGGAAATTGTAATCAGAATGACTTACTATAAAAAAATGCATATATATATTTTTTATAACTTACAAAGTTTTGTATGGTTGAAAATATGATTGTAATTATGATAAATATTTTTCTATTTCTTAGATAATTCATTTGTATTCATTCTAATAAAATTAGTAAAATATTTGAATATTCACAAGGAAGAATAATTAAAGGTAAAATAATTTACCTTGTTTTTAATGATACCAAAATGTGTAACTCGTTCAATTTTTAATATAAAATAATAATAATAATAAATATTAAAAAATGAAATTTAACCAATAAAATATTACACTATGGTCGATCTATAATTTGAGAGAGAAAATGAGTACTATAGATCCATTTTAATCACATATTTATCAATCACTAAAAGATATTAAATCTTTTGGCATGTACATCTTTTTCATGTTTTACATTATAAGAAGAGATATTCATATAATGAGATTCGATCCCTCTCGACTCTTGGTAGATCCATTTTTAATATGGAAATATTGTGACCCTATAGGGGATGGCCATGTGGTCCTCGACGATTAGTAAAAATTCATAGTCGGTGACCAATAAGCTCTTCGGGGTTCAACCTAGTGACCTCTCGTCCACGCAATATATGCCCAACCAATCAGGCTACAAGTCGTTCTAATGTAATATTTTCAGTGGTTTATATTTAAATTTCAATGGTGGATTGGTTGGTGGATGGGCGGGCTAAAGGGCATGCTTGATCGGCCCGACCCTTGGTTTTCGAAAACCCTACTTGTGCCCAATTCCCAGGCCATATGACAAGTAGGAGACTGGGAGTGGTGCCACAGAGAGCATGTGGATTATGTCCTGTAATCCTCAGTATTTTAGATGCAATGAGAGTGTTATTTTTGTAGATTGAAGCTTGTATATTTATGTGTTGATAATTTGAGCATATAATAAAAAATGGCACCATTAGAAGCTAGATTTGGAGGTGTAGCCTCAGAAGGGGTGAGTGTTTGATAGCCCAATATATGGCACATGTGTAGATGTTATTTAAGTAAACATCAAAGTATAGAGCACATGTGTAGATGTAATGTGTGTAATTATTTGAAGTGTCTCCTCAATTATAATCCATATAATTGTAATAATTTCCCCTTCCTATTATCCCAATTCGAACACTCAAAAAAGAGGTATGGTAAATAAATAAAAATATAAATAAATCGGAGTTATGGTAAATAAAAAAAAACCTCTTTTTATATTTAGTATGGTAAATAAATAAAAATATAAATGAACTAGAGGTATGGTAAATAAATAAAACCTCTTTTTATATTTACTTAGTAAACCTCTTTATATTTACGAAAACTCAAAAAAGAGGTTTTCTTTAGTTGAATCTTAGGCGCCAAATACCATGGGACAAATTATTATTAATACCATGGGCGAAATACCATGGCACAAATTATTGTTAATACCGTTGGAGAAATTATTATTAATATCGTGGGCTAAATAACATCGGCCAAATACATAATGAATAGGTAACATAAGCACTTTACAGTTTCTTCTTGATTGGACTTTGAAGAATTTCTCTCTAGGTTTTTGTGAAAGTATGGCTGCCATCATGACTAGATTTTTCTCATTCTAGCCCATTTGCAAGGCTATGACGGGGGATGGACAACTAGGTGGGAGCTCGGTGTGGAGATTCCAACCTTTCTCTCTTCCTGTGCTGAGGAAATCACCAGTGACCGCTGCCCGGACCTCTCCTTCCACATGCAACGATGTCTGAGGCATATTCTTTATGAGGAAGGGGCACTCTCCATTCCATTTATGGATGTCTCCAATCATTTGATGAATATGCTGAAGACGATGGTGAAGAGGCGACCATTTTTTGAAATCTAGAGATCTTTGGAAGAATGTGAAGAGGCAACCTTTTTTAGCAGCGAGGCATGGAAAACAGGGCTCAAAAATATTTCTTGACGTATGAGTTTTGGATCCATCGGTCTCCATATCTTATAACCCCACCTTTTCAGATAAAAATCACTCTTATCTCTGGGAAAACCATACTTCTTTGGGTTCTCTCTTCAAATTTGGTGAAGAACCTTTTGTATTCCCTTGAAATTAGGTTGGGGATTCCATCTACCCTTCAACAATGTCTCTATGGAGGTAAACAACCAGAAAATTACTTTCCGCTCTCATTTTATAATATTGAAAAATACGCAACGGTGATTTT
This sequence comes from Pinus albicaulis, assembly GCA_034641835.2. NCBI lineage: Eukaryota > Viridiplantae > Streptophyta > Pinopsida > Pinales > Pinaceae > Pinus > Pinus albicaulis. The sequence goes on from JAXQQM020069173.1 coordinate 59,639, forward strand.
AACCCTTCGTCTGCGAGGAGGGGAAGTAGGCCAGCAATTTTCCACTAATGATTTCTCTTACAACGATGGTTTCCATGCACAAGCTCCCAAGAAAGCTGCTCAACCCTATGAGGCTCCCAAGCCATTTTTGGTTGATAAATTGGAGGATGTACCTTCTGTATAAATTTCCCACTCAACACGTGAAAACTAGTTTCAAATTTATGTAGAATCTTCCATTATCTGCAGATTCAATGGATTATGGCCTCGCATGATAGATCTCTACCAATGGATTCAATCCACATGGAAGAATAACATCAAGGCTATTTTACGCTTGAAGTGTTTCTTTATAGTGTTTTTTTCTTTCAATTAAGATTATCAAAAAGCCTTAATTAGTGGTCCATGGTTTTGCGGAAAATCAGGGTTATTCCTCACCCCCTGGTTCCCAGAATTCAATCCTTCTACGAAATTCATTACCAAGCTTCCTATTTGGGTTAGGATTTAAAATCTACCTGTTCACTTATGTCACTTTTTTGTCTTTCAAGGAATTGGAAAGTCTGTGGGTCACTTTCTGGCAACAGATCCTTATAGGGGGGAGAAGGGAATTTACATTTATGGTAGAAGATGTGTCAAAATTGACATAATTAAAGGTATACCTAATAAAACCAATATCAAAGTTTGTGATTTCCATTGGACATAGTCCTTGGACTATGAAAATACTACTTTCCAATGTCGTCACTGCCATCAAACATGGCATTTCAGAACTCCTGTACTATGTTCCTCGCCCAAAAGAAGAGAATTAATCGCAAATCGAACTCTAAAATTTGAAAACCTTGTGATCTACCTCCCATGGATGCAATTAAGTCCTTTAGTTTGGATGAGGATGAGATTGAAGCAGATGCAAATGTAGCAGAGCAGGAGAATGATAAGCCCTCAACAGATCTTGGGGGGGCCAATGTTTCTTCAGGTGCTCAGAAGCGAGCACATGAGTCCTCCTCCTCCCACTCGAATAAGGAGACTCTACCTTTTAGTCAGCAACTGTCTTCAAGTGGTTTTAGCCCACTCGCTCCATGAAGGTTGGGTTAAAGTTACAAAAAATAAAGGAAAGAAGGGTCGTATTGAGGATTTATCCCATTCTGGGTAAATTCTTGTGTCTGTCGCTTATAGTTTCCATGTTTCATTTTCCTCCCCATTTCTGTCTTGTATGCTTTTCACGACCAAGGTTGATAGTTTATCATTTCTGACTTCCCCGCTAGCTAGTCTCTCTTGTTTGTAACTCTATGCTCTTTTAAAATATAATTAGTCTGACTTACAAAAAAAAAAAAAAAACATGGGCCAAATAACATATTTATAAAAAAAAGTATGTTAAATAAATAAATATAAAATAGGTATAAAGAGGCATGGTAAATAAATAAAAAAGTACATCAAATAGGATTATAAATGAACATTTAATTATATATCAAGCCTACGGGCCAAATGCGACGGTAAATAAAAGAGATATGGTAAATAAATAAAACCTCTTTTTATATTTACTCTATAATATGCTTTATATTTACGAACACTCAAAAAACAAGTTTTATTTAGGTGAATCTTATGGGCCAAATACCACGGGCCAAATTATTATTAATAACTTGCAAAAAAATATTATTAACCCTAATATTAATATTAAAAGATTATTTTTATTATTATTAATAAATCTAATATTGATATTAATATATGTAATATATTATTATTAAATTTAATAACTTTGGATTAATATAATATTAATTTTTTTATATTATAATATATATTAATATATTCTAATATATGTTAACTCTAGATATATATGGAACGTAAGAACAAAGACATAAAGTGATATAGGTGGAGAGATATGGGGGTGACAAGGGAGAGATGGACATAAACCAAAGGAGAGGCGAGAGGAGGAATGAAGAGAGAGAGAGAGAGAGAGACAAAGAGGAGTGAGAGAGGTAGAGAAGGGTAAGAGAGGGAGATAGAGACACAAAGATGGATGGGGGAGAGATATGAGAGAGGGAGTGGGATAGTGAGATGATTGGAGGGGCATAGAGAGAGAGAGAGAGAGAAAGAGAGAGAGAGAGAGAGAGAGAGAAGAGAGAGGGAGGTAGGAGAGATGGGGGATGAGAGAGGAAGGATGAGAGAGAGGATGAGAGAGGGAGGGATAGAGAGATGGAGTTGGAGGGGGAGAGGTAGGGATAGAGAGACGAAGTTGGAGGGGGACATATTGAGAAGTGGGGAGAGAGAGAGAGAGAGAGAGAGAGAGAGAGAGAGAGAGAGTGACAAGGGAGAGATGGAGAGAGAGTGTGTATGTTTAGGGGTGAGATAAAGAGACAAATAAGGAGAAATAGAGAGAGAGAGGGAATTACAATGGAGAGATGGAGAGACAGTGTGTATTTTTTGGGTGAGATAAAGAGAAAAATAAGGAGATATGGAGAGAAGGGGGGAGAGAAGGTGAGAGGGAGGGATATAGTAACAAAGTTGTAGGGTGAAGAGAGATAGATAGAGAGGTGGGAGAGAAAGGGAGAGAGAGGATGGAAGAGAGAGGATGTGAGATAGTGGAGAGGGGGAGGTAAGAAGAAATACATAGAGAGAAAGGTTGAGAGAGAGAGAGAGAGGAGTCAAAAGGAAGATGGAGAGAGAGGGAGGGAGGAAAACAAAAGGAATGAGAGATAGAAGTGAGAGAGAGGGAGAGAAGGGGAAGATAGAGATATAGCTTGAAGGTGAAGAGAGGGAATACGAGAGATATAGTTAGAGGGAGGGAGGGACAAAGAGATTGATAGATATAGAGTGAGAGAGTATGTGTGTTTGGGGGGTGAGATAGAGAGACAAAGAAGGAGAGATGGAGGGAGATATGGAAATAGATGGAGGGGAAGAGAGGGAAGAATATTTCTTGCATTAGATGAATTGATTTCAGTGTAGATGGCGATTTATAATCCTATTTGATTGCTTGCAATAGATGTATTGATTTTAGTGTATAAATTGCTTTCTCAAGATATTTGATTTCTTGTACTAGACATGTTGATTTCAATGTAGATTATTTTGAATCCTATTATGATTTCTTGCAATAAATGCACTGATTTCATTGTAGATGGTGATTTCTATTCCTATTTGATTTCTTAAACTAGATGCATTGATTTCAATGTAGATGTGGATTTCTAATTATATTTAATTTCTTGCACTGAATGCATCGATTTCAGTGTAGGTGATGATTTTTAATCCTATTTTATTGTTTTCAATAAATGCATTGATCTCAATGTAAATGTTGGTTTCTAATCATATTTTCTTACTTGCACTAGATGCATTGATTTGAGGGTAGATGTTGATTTCTAATCCTATTTGATTTATAGAATTATTTGCATTGATTTCAGTGTAAAACTTGTTTTATAATCTTATTTGACTACTTTCACTAGATGCATTTATTTCAATGTAGATTATTTCTAACTATTTGATTGCTCGCACTAAATGCATTGATTTTAGTGTATATAGCAATTTCTAAACCCATTTGATTGAATGCACTAAATGAATTTTTTTAAGGGTAGATGTTGGTTTCTAATCCTATTTATTGCTTGCACAAGGTATGATGTTTACTACAACATCTCGAGCCAAGGATTTACATGGTTTTATATTTCAACTCTCCTTTTCATACAATCAATACGAAAAGATGACAAAAACAATAAGGGTGACAATATTAATACTAGCAGAAAATATTTTTATATTGATCACAATGAAGATAATTATGTACTTTTGCAACTTCATCCATTACCCATAAGACATGAAATTACTTGCAATTTTGTAATAGACCTTCAAGTTTTTAAATTTAGACCATCAAACTTGTACCAAAATCAAATTTGTGCCCAACTAAATTTATGAGCATGATTCAATTTACGATCATCATCCAACTGGATTTGGTAGAACTTCCTCTAGTAGAAGAATTCAACTTCTAGCTAGATTTTAAGTTGTTCCAAGAACTACACTATGTGTTCAAGAGTTGGTGGTCATCTTTAAACCATTGAAACCTCAAATTATACCACCTATACCTCATTTCAAAGAGCACAATCATCCAATTGCTACAATGCATATTTTTCATATTTGTATTATGGCTCTCTTCTTGGACTCATATATACCTCGTCGGATTAAGGGGGAGAATGTTGGACACCTAATCTGCTTACGACATGGTAGAATATGAACAATAAATAAAGTCTAAGAGGACTTGGAAAATGAAACCAATGGTCACATAACATATTGTATTTATATATAACATATTTCTGAATAATAATAATGTATTTCATGCTTATATTTCATATATGGTTGCACATTCCAACACTAATAATAATAAAACATAATTTTAGCTACATTAAAAAAACTAATAAGAAAAATAAGTTGATTCAATTAAGTTTGTTATATCTTAAATTTGTTTGATTAACCAATTTATGAGGAATTTAATTTGTAAAATTATTAATACACACATGACATTGAAATGAGGAGCAAACATAAAAATTGAGTTAGTAAACATATAACTAGCAATTGCACCAAATGTTGCAAAGGGAATGCCGTAAGTATAGCATATGAAAAAGAGCATATATGAAGAGTGATTCCTCACCACATAAGTAGATTATTTGATGGAACACCCACGTATGCTTTGGAGTGAATGTTTTCTTATCCTTCTCAAGGAGCAATTCATATTGGACGTTCCCCATCAGTTCAACTTCCAAAAGCATATCATTTTAGTATTTTATTTCCCAAAACAATGCATTTTTATTTGTAAAGGAACCATCAAAGACATAAACGAGATTGGGGATATCTTAAAATATTATCATTTAAATGAATAATTGATAAGGTTTTATCATAAACAATGAAGTGTTAAAACATAGAGGAAAAGGATTGAGTTACATACTCATAGATGCATATGGATCAAGTGGCTTGTAGTTTAAGCTAAAAATTTGTGTGAAGTTGTTGAAGTTTGGATGTTGAATAAAAATATTCCAATCACTATAATTCATCATGTAATTAGAGCTTGTGATAGGATTTTCACTCTCCAATACTCTTTGTAGTTTAGCTTGACATGCTAATTTATTCTGATTGGGAAAATTTGAGAAGTGCACAGCACGAGAGGAGATGTATTGCTATTAGTGGGTGTTTATACACCCAGACTCGTCAGAAGTGGGGAATATCTCAGGGAATATCTCTTGTAATGAATTTAAAGTGCATCATTTGTGTATGTTTTCAATTGGTTCAACTAAAAAAATAAAAATAAAGATGACTCTACCAAAGTGGATAGGGTCGACATACTCAATACAAGCTCCAAGAGAAGTGAGATTTTTGCGACACCCACAAGAACGTGTAGGGAAAGAGACAATAGTGTCATATTTGTGACACAACAATTGAGATTCCCCTCAGCCAAGAACTATGAATATATACAAATCACATTCCAAGTAAATGCAACAAAACAAAATTCACCACATTACATTGATTTCGTAGGAAATCTAAATTCAAAATGATATGGATATCATTAATGAATTAATATTTCCAACGTTATTAATTACTGAGCCATAAAATATGGGATGGTAAGTATCGAGTTCTCCTCAAATTTTCAACTACACATAAGGCAGGGTTTTCCTTTTTAAGGGATGTAGAGATAACCTATTGGACTTTTATTGCTTACTATCATTTGGGACATTATTTTGGAGTGTGTTCAACATCGACACTAAAATTATATGAACAAAATCATAAAATTAACCTACAATTCACATGGGAATGAACTACCAGGTTCTTTAATTTACATTATGCACATGGGAATGGGACGCCATGTTTGTTGTCTTTGGTAAAATAGGGTTACACTTTTTTATTATCAATGAAGACATGTTGTAGAAAATTAGGGTTAAGAATTCTTATCATAGGCCAAAAGGAGTCTAAAAGCTCCACTTTGTGCCATAAAAGCACGTGTTAAAAGGATAACTTAACACACTCTACACATGGAATTAGAGAACCTAACACACTCTACACATGGCATCGACATTTGATTTGATAATTTTCATGTATTCTGAAGTGGGATTTTTTACGTCGAATTCATATTTATCGGGACTTGGAATTTCCAAGAACATGATAAAGGAGGAATGCCTAAAAAATATTCCTTCTCTTTGTTTCATTCGGGAAGCCTTATAGAGGATGGGCATTCAATATAATGGCATGATCTGATATGGAGCGATAATAAATCCCATAACAAATCCTGGTTGTATACAGGTCTCACTATCAAATTGAACACATCTCCTCCCAAATTTTGAACACATCTCCTCCCAAACTTATATCTGATCTCACCTGGTTTTTCTTCACTTGGAAAACATCACATATTTTCAGAACTTGGCATGGTCAAATGAATTACTTTGAGCATACATATTGAATGTAACAATACCTCATTAGATTTGTTCACAAGGTTGAAGAAACGCTTGGCATAACATCCTCCAACATGGTAATGTAGCATCTTCTCCTTTTCTCTTTTAGCCGAAGAAAACATTCACTTCTGCAAAATTCCTTTTTTTTAGGTTAGAAGATATGTCATCCTTCTCAGAACGAACAATTTTTGGGCATCCAAAAACTCTCCTAAGAATCCTCACCATTCATTCTGTAGAATCAAATTATTGATAGTTGATACAAGATTGATTTGCAAGTGTTGTAAGAGAATAATCCAAAAGTTGTGCCTTTAGTGAATTTTTGAAGAAAATTTTTCATTTATGATTCATAATTCATATAATTCATGCATAAAATATGCCTACGTCTTCCTCCACCACTAGTGTTTGTGTTTAACATGTTATTAAAATAGCTTATTTATTTTCACTTGTGATAATATCCTTTTTAAGTAAATCATTTATCTTCACCTATGCATTTTTGTTTATATTTGGAAAAAAAATGAATTCTTTTAAACCTTTGGGTCCATTTTTGACTACTCCAATGGAAATCTCTCTTGAAGTGCTTGCACAATCAACCCTAAAGTAATACAATAATTAATCCCAAACCTCAACCTCAAAAAAATGTATTTCCTTATTTTTAGATCATAAATGGATTTTAGTTTTGACTCCTTGTTCACATTTGACTAGAATATACCTACAATTATCCCACCTTTTCCTCTTGCAATGTCCATAGGTTTATGCATTTATCTTAACATATCTTAACATATTACATATTCTTAATTTTCATTCATAAATAAAAATTCAATTGTTTAGGCCTTCTTGTGTGGATTTTTCTTGTTATTAATGAATCATTACTATAAACATTGTAAATGAGATTGATGAGGTGGGTGCTCTTGGTTTTTTTTGGCAATTTATATGTAATTAAGACAATTGTGATCATGTAGAGTATTTGAGTAGGTTTGACCTTCTGGAAATAGTTAGTAGAGAAGAATAAAACATTTTTTTCTCTGGTTATGAATAGGATTCATGTCCAATTTTGTTTACTTTCATTGTTTGATCATATGGTGTGGTTGATCGAATTGGACTGACAATGAAGGGTTGTAATGCATTTATCCAGATAGTGGTTTGTTTGATTATTATGCTGGGAATAATGGGAGGTAGCCATGGTAATGAGAATGGAGGAATTGTAGTTATGATGGCTAAAATAACATCCACATTGAACACAACCCCAACACCAACACCGACACTCGCACTGGTCTTCACCAATATGACAACTTTGCTATCATTATTTGGGTTACTCAAGACTTCCTTGAGTTTATTGGAATCTAAAAACCTACTTATAGTTATACAACCACAAGAGAAAAATGCGGAGAAAGGTATTACAATATTTACAACATATGATACTGCATTCTCTTCTCTCCCAAAGAAAATTTTGGGCAATTTCTGCCTTTCTCAACGTTATGTAGTGGTATATTATAAAAAAATGATTTGCACGATTTTTTTTCCTGATAACAAACCAAAAATATTCTATTTATAACATATAATAGATGTAGAAAAGAAACATGCCCCTTCCTCCTTTGGTGTTCGTGCCTATACAAGTTACCTTATGAGCATGTTCTTAAGACAACTAGTCTATATTAACCTACTTGATATGTGATGCTATGTTTTTAAAGTAATTTAAAAAAAAAATCCTCAACAAAAATAACCATGTGCATTTTATTGTGGAATATTTGATACTTGCTAACATGTTCTTAAGATAAATATTCTATATTAACCTACTTGATATGTGGTGCTATGTTTTTAAAGTAACTTCAAAAAATAATCATCAACAAAAATAACCTTGAAAAAAATTCTCAACAAAAAAAATCATGTTTCATTAAGAACTGAATTAAGGGCAGGGCAACTGATACCTGCCAACATATATATGGCCAAAGAGAGCCTAGGCACCTCGTGAATTGAAAATGGACACGCCAACATATAGATGTCCAAAGAGAGCCTAGGCACCTCATGAATTGAAAATGGATGTTTACAGAGGTTGCATCGATGCATTGATTCAAAAGGAACTTTAATTGAAGGAGTTGTTGAATGCCAATTGGTTTGTTAGCTTTTAGGCATTTATGTTTGTCCAAATAAGGAGAATAAATTTTTTGGCAATAATATCCATGAAATATCTTATAGCTTGAATGTAGCACTCTGTGAATTGAAAATGGATGTTTACAGAGGTTGCATCGATGCATTGATTCAAAAGGAACTTAAATTGAAGGAGTTGTTGACTGAGAGTTGGTTTGTTAGCTTTCAGGCATTTATGCTTGTCCAAATAAGGAGAATAACTTTGTTGGCAATAATATCCATGAAATATCTTATAGCTTGAAAGTAGCACTACCTGTTTTTCTTCTCATCAACAAATTTTTTGACACTAATCATAAAATATATATACAACTATTTTTATATTTTATACATGTCCTTTTTTGAAAAGAAATTTCTAAGATTTTATAACTTGAAAGTAACACTATGTGTTTTTCTTCTCATCAACAAATTTTCTAACACTCTCATAAAATATATACACAACTCTTTTTATATTTTATACATGTCCTTTAAAAATAAATAAATTTATAGACAGTTCTTTGGTTGCATATGAATTTGAATCGTATAATATATAATATATAATTCTTTTTAATTTTATAATGTTTTTTTTTTATATAAAAAAATCCAGATAATAATTTTAATTATAATCTTTTTCCAAATATTTTAGAACCTAATGTGATTTGAATTGTATATTAATTTATCATTAGAATATTTTTAATTACAAATGCCTAAATTGGAGAATATTTGGAAACTCCATTTTTAAATGATAACATTGGACATATACATAATTTAATTATAATCTTTTTCCAAATATTTTAGAACGTAATGTGATTTGAATTGTATATTAATTTATCATTAGAATATTTTTAATTACAAGTGCCTAAATTGGAAAAGATTTGGAAACTTCATTTTTAAATTATAACACTGGACATATACATAATACTTATATTTAAAAAAAGAAAAGCTCAAACCTTAATTGAGAAGCAAACCAACTATACAATGATATAAGGCCTCTACCAAAAATATGAGATCATAAAGACTATATAATTTTCAGACTAAATTTTCACAAACAAATAGAGTGCATAAGACAATTGTTTGGTTGTATGAATTTGAATCATAAAATATATGCACATTTTTTAAAAATTTAAAAGTTTTTTTTTTCATAAAAAAAATTCAAATAATAATTTTAATTATATATTAATTTTTTCTTTCTTTTTCATTGATAATTCTAACTATGCTTGTAAAAACTCACTTTGATTGTAGTTCATCAGGTTGTTCAACCAATGTCTTTATCAACTTTCATCTGTAATGTTCTATAAATAGATTAAAAATTAAAAATTCACTTTCATCATAGTTCATCATAGTTCTATGGTTGCTACATTATTAACAATTGCGTACTGTTCTGCCTCGCGTTTTATTGCTTAAAGCTTCCCAATTAAAAATAAAAATGAATGAAAAAGATTTTGGTCTTACAGATTTATTGATTTTTTTCTCCTTGCAGTGTCATTGTCATGTTGTTATTATTTTCTGTTTTGAATGAATGAAAATATTTTGCTGATTTTTTGTCCCGTCCCTCGCGCATACAGAAATCAACTCCACACAAACAAACAATTGTGCAGAGATATTATTTGTGAGTGCGGTACCAATTCAATGGTGGTAATGATGATATACTTAGTTATAGTTATACCTATGAAGTGCAGAGATAATATTTGCGAGAGTGCCGTAATGGTGATATACTTATACGGTGTCATCACGCCAATCTTTCCAACTGTTACGTTAAGTTTTTTCTTCATGAGTCGGCCTTTGAATTAGAATTGGAAATTTGAATAGAAAAAGCCAAAAATTTGAATTGAATTGTGTTTTTGTTATGGCTTTAATAGTTAAAAATTTGAGTAAAACTATTATTAAAAAAAATAATTAAAAACAAAATTCAATTAAATTGGTTGTTAGTTTATATTATATATTATGATGAATTGTGTTTTTGACATGGTTTTAATGGTTAAAAGTTTGAGTGAAATTATTATATAAAAATAGTATTAATTTTTTTTTACTAACCAATTTAATTAAAGAGTTTGTTAGTTTATATTATGTTTATTTTGAAACAGGACTTTATGATTCTGAATTTTAATTTAATTATCAATAATTATTATGTTAATAGTTTGGATTTAACCTTTATAAATTATTATAAAATATCCTTGCTAGTATATAAAAAATACAAAGGTTGAATGTAGTTATGTCTTTTTTTCCCTTTTAATCAAACACATTAATTAAAAAAAACATCATATGAACTAGTGTTATATGAAATGAGTTATAGATTTTTGGGCATATGGTATTGAGAACTAGTGGTTTTAGCCCACGATATTGCAACAAAGCCTCTCTACAGACTAAGAATTTCCATGATAAACTGGGGGTGAACCTCCATGGTCAAGGATCTTCTTACATATTTTTTTAGAATCTATATGTCTAACTTATATATTAATTCTTGTTATCAACAATAACAATATATAATAATAATTTTAAATAAAGTTATAATTTAGTTAATTCTTATGATTTTTAAATTTTAGTAACTTAAGATGTATGACGAAATAAGTGTTTTGATGCTTATTATATTCCTATCCCCATTTACCATCCATTTATCACATTTCACCTTTTTCAATTTCACTTTACTCTTTAGAGAGTAAGAGACATGGCATATGCATACATATGGATACACTTAGCACAATCTTGCATAGTTAATTGAATTACAAACAATGGTAATATCAAAATAGAAAAGTAAAGAATTTTAAGTACTCATGATTGCATTACAATAGATCAATATTCCCATTTAATTTGATCTTGTGTTGGAGAAAAAGGATGCTCACACATGATATTTATCTTGCAATATACTGTTGTCAACTATTAGTAACTTGATAGTAAAAGATCCAAGAAACAAATCAATTAACACAAAATAAATTATTATATTATTGCAAGATCGATGCTTACTATCATAGAATTAAGTCATAAGCATCATAGTATATAAATAAAAATGACAACACTTAAGCAACCAAAGAAACAAAGATTATGACTTACATGTTCATCATGAGGATCTCGATAATAAGCTAGTAAAGCACTTAAACTAGTTAGATAATGATACCAAGAAATGTGAAAACCAAATGTATATAGAATTTCATCAATTTGTAAATATATTGTTGACCTAAATAACTATTCCATGCATTGATAGAGATCATAACACATTGAGAAATCATTGAATGCTAATTTAAGGGATATGACTATGTAGTCAATTTCATCATGGTACAAATTGAACATTCATATAGTAACATTTTAAGAGCTAACACCACATATTTAAACATTAATTAACGATTAAAAAATCAATGGAGCCAATTCTGGTCATTTAGCTCATGCATAATAAACAATGTTAATGATTACCTCTTTCTTTAAGATTAGCTTAGTCATGGAATGCACAAACATGGTCAAATGTGGCCACTCAATATAACCCAAACATAACATATCTAGTGGTAACCTCTATCCATATTATTTAGGTTCAATCCTCACTATGGTTCCTTTTGGGTGATCTTTATCCTTCTCCTTTCGGTTCAATCTACAACATGGATCCTAGTGATTCAACAGTAAATTGGAAATGCAATATTGTTTTTTCACAATCGCTACTACTCTTGTTGTCATGTTCTATGTTTTTTCTTGTGATTCATTTTCAATCATCATTTTGTTTGTCAATTGACTGCATGCTTCCATATATATCAAGTCTTTTGTATCAAAATGAGCATCTAAACCATCAATGTTATGTCTTGCACGTGTCACAGGTCACATCAACCTTTTGCATGATCTCATATACATCACATGTTGCATCAATATTTCAAATAAGATCCTTTCTATCAGAACATACATCAACCTTTCAAATGAGTTCATCTATATCACATTTTGCATTAGACTTTTGTATGAGATCCTTTATGTCACAAATTGCATCAATATTTTCTGTGAGGTTATTAGCTACATACATTGCATCATGCATGTCATCAATTTGATTCTATTTTTTCTCCTAATTTTATCTAATGTGCATTAATTAATTGATCCTTCATATTTATTTTAGCTTAAAGATTAATAATCCAATAATGCAATTCATTTTTATAATCGTGCGATCCCTAGACTTCCTAAGATATGTTTTGTAAATGTTTTATTGCTTTACCCATTTGTCATTATTATCATGATTTCTTGCATTTATTATTTTGATTATACATGTTTATGTGTTGCCCTTGATTTATTTCTCTTTTAGGATGAATTAGATGAAGTCTCGAACTAGAATTTGTCTTTTAGGATCAATAAAATTATTTAAAATCCATTTTAAAATCTATTATAATATTATTACGGGATAAAAATAAGATTTATACATGTTCAATAGAATTTTTTTGAAGTAGTTATATATTTTCTTGAGATGAACAACATGTTGATTATGTTTTCCTTTTCCATTTACATTTGTGCTTGAATTGAAAAGGATTGTATCCTTTTCCATTGTGTGTAGGATGCTTGTAGTGGTGGGGCTACTCTTAGTTGGTGCTTGAAAAATACAATATCCTTTCAACTATATGGGTGCACTTGTGCAAGAAAACTCTTTTGCAATCCACTTTATTTCTATGAATATGCTTTTTGTATGTAGATTTTAAGTGAGTCAATCTACTGATGATTTTACAAGTGTCCACACCCTTCAAAATTTCTAAATTTGACATCTAATAGGTGTGTGCACTTGGATTGATTGATTATTTACATGTTGAAATTTTATTTCTAATAGATGCAAGGAATGTCTGGTTGAGCGATACCTTCACTGCTAACAAAGTTAGTAAATGGAGTTGTGGGATACATCACATTAATTATGTAGTAATAGCGTGATATCTTGGTGTCAAGCTATGTGCTCGCTAAAATTATTTGGTGTAAACATTATAGTAACAATACTTTACAACATCAAAAATTCACATCCAATACATTGGATTGGTGAGGGATTGCGAATTGAGAACAAAAATTACGGTTATAGATTAGTCATTGGGCAGTAGTGTGAATTGATTAAATATGTGATTAATTGTGACAAAATGCCCATATTATTATTAATATATACTACGAAGTGACTAGTGATTATTATATTGTAGGTAGATCTAAAAAAAACATGGAATTGATGAGTATTTTGTCACATATACCTTATATATCTAATCAATAATATTCTACATTCTGAGAGGTCTCACTGAAAATTTCAAACATCAATCTATGCCATTGAAAAATTCAAATAAATCAAACCCTTACAGTCATTTAACCAAATAATTGCCTATTTATCACATCGCAAGTGAACAAAAATATTGCATCCCTACATTACATGTATCAATGAAAATAAAACGATTTTATTTTTAATGGAAGGAAAAAAAAATGGATGGTGGAATCTATTATCACTATTGATAGAAATCAAGAAAATTTATAGATTTAGTTGCAAAATAAGCCTCTAATGTGGAATGTGATCTAGAAAAAAACTTGAATGTTAGCTAGTGGAACATAGGGACTCAATTTATCTAAGCTAGAGGAACATATGGACTCAACTGCTCATGTGGATGAAGTCATTATCAAATCAAAATACAACAAGAAAAAACCCCTTGTGATATCGCTTTATATTCTTGTCATTTTTCCTTATTCTTACCAATTGTGCAAGCGGAAGGGGTTCTTGAAATGAATTTTTTGCTTGGATTGATACTACCTAAGTATTATTTCCAAGAATGTTGAGCTTTTTCACAATTTTTGTCATTAATGTCAAGTCTAAGTCACTGATGTCAAGTGAAGAGTTCACGAGGAGCTTAGTATGTGCGTTATCTTTGATGTGTTTATGTGTGCTGCATCCTAGCTTGAGGTCAAGGATGAAGATAATATATTTGGAGGAATTTTATTCTTCAGTTTTGTAGCCAAAATAAGAAAACTAAATGTTTAGCTGGATATTCCTCTCTGATAAATTTCCAACAGTATATGGAATTTGATATAAATCCCCAGGGATAAAAAAAAACTAAGGTTTAAGTTTCGCATTTCAAGTAGGGTTCTAGTTGATAATGGTTGTAGGATCGGCCCCCAATTGGACCGACACTAAATTTGAAAAGGTGGAAGTGTAAAGTCAAGGAATGATGGCTTTTAAGGCTTCCAATCATAGCCCATAGTCACATATTGCTTGGCACAAGCACCAATGTGCTTATTAGACTGCTACTTCTAATGATGTCCACACATTTGCAACGAACAACGAGGAGCGAGAAAGAGGCCAATATAACATCCAAAGGAGATGATGGCACATGGAAATGAAATGTATAAGGTAAAATTTGTTTATCACATGTACAAGCTGACATGTGGCACCTCGTAGATGTGCAAATAAACTTCTATTCTCCAGGACTATTGAATATCTAGATGGTGCAAGATACAAAACCATGACCATTGGAATAATGGGCATTTCCCATCTTCTTCTTGAAATGCAGTATCCAGTTATTTTATTTTGGTAATTTTTTTCTTAAATCTCTTAACTCTTGGATTCTTGGATAGTTGGATGGCTCAACGAGTGCTTTTGCTGGTGATCTGTAAACTACCATGCAGAGTCCATAAGACAATTCATCACAACATATCTGATAATATTATATTTAAAATCTGAAACTCTACACTATTACAATTTTCTTAGATTTCTAGCTCTGTATATTTTACTGTAAATAGTGCATGCATGCAAATAAAAATTATGCAGAAAATAGAAAATGATAAAATAAAATCTCACACACACATTAGACACAAGTTTTTCTTTGTGAAACCATTTCAGGAGAAAAACCCAGTTTTAAGGTGAGGTTGCTTCTCTCTCTTTCTCTGTTTGGAAATATGGCTATGAGCACAAAGAAGTATGGTCTCTGGTTTGTGGGATGCTATTCTGCACAAATTGTATGCGTGTGCTCTACACCCTGTCCCTCTTGGATATTTTTGCGTAGCTATGGAACAAATGCAATTGAAATAATGGAATGCATCTTCCTCCTAGTGGCCCGATTATAACACATCCTGACAGCCTATTAGTCCTTAATTTATATGTGCCTATATATATATATATGTACGATGCATTTTTTTGGTTCATGTTTATGTACTTAATTTATATGTTGGTGTTGATGTTTATATATTTAGGTCATGCTAGATATGTTAATTTAATGTTCTTGTAGATATATGTCTATGTGATAACAATTATTTGACATGATATCTATATTAATTTGAGGATGTGTGTGTTGATGTTAGATTAGAATTCTTGTGTTTTGTTAGATGTTATCACGATGATGATGCCTTGGTAGATCATTATATTTGTGTGTTAGATAATGATGTTTATATGTGCTAGAGGTGTATATAATTAGATGATGGTAGTGAATTTGAATGTGTATCTTAGATGATGTTTATGTTTGTTAGATTTTTATCATCATGATGTTTATTTTTATGAAATGATATTTATTATAGATTATGTATTGGTGAACTTATATCAAAATTTTATATATGAAATTGTAATCAGAATGACTTACTATAAAAAAATGCATATATATTTTTTATAACTTACAATGTTTTGTATGGTTGAAACTATGATTGTAAAGTTATGATAAATATTTTTCTATTTCTTAGATAATTCATTTGTATTCATTCTAATAAAATTAGTAAAATATTTGAATATTCACAAGGAAGAATAAATAAAGGTAAAACAGTTTACCCTGTTTTTAATGATACCAAAATGTGTAACTCATTCAATTTTTAATATATAATAATAATAATAATAATAATAATAATAATAATAATAAATATTTAAAATGAAATTTAACCAATAAAATATTACACTATGGTCGATATATAATTTGAGAGAGAAAATGAGTACTATAGATCCATTTTAATCACATATTTATCAATCACTAAAAGAGATTAAATCTTTTGGCATGTACATATTTTTTCAAGTTTTTCATATAATGAGATTTGATCCCTCTCGACTCTTGGTAGATCCATTGTTAATATGGAACTATTGTGACCCTATCGGGGATGGCCACATGGTCCACTACGGTTAGTAAAAACTCTTAGTTGGTGACCAATAAGTTCTGCGGGGTTCAACCTAGTGACCTCTCGTTCACGCAATATATGCCCAACCAATCAAAGCAAGTGTTCATGGCCAAAGTGATCATGCTTGGATCGCCCGACCCTTTGGTTTTTGACAACCCCATTCTTGCAAAATTCCTGTGCCGAGAGCAAGCCCTGGATCAGAGTGGTGCCAGAGCATGTCATAATGGTACTCTCGTTATTTTAGATGCAACGAGAGTGTTATTTTTGTAGATTGAAGCTTGCATATTTATGTGTTGGGAATTTGAGCATATAATAAAAAATGCCACCATTAGAAGCTAGACTTGGAGGCATAGCTCAGAAGGGGTGAGTGTTTGATAGCCCAATATATGGCACATGTGTAGATGTAATGTAATAAATGTAATGTAAGTAAACATCAGAGTATAGAGCACATGTGTAGATGTAATGTGTGTAATTATTTGAAGTGTCTCCTCAATTATAATCCATATAATTGTAATAATTTATATATTTGTAATAATTTCCCCTTCCTATTATCCCAATTCAAACACTCAAAAAAGAGGTATGGTAAATAAATAAAATTATAAATAAATCGGAGTTATGGTAAATAAAAAAAAACCTCTTTTTATACTTAGTATGGTAAATAAATAAAAATATAAATGAACTAGAGGTATGGTAAATAAATAAAACCACTTTTTAAATTTACTTAGTAAACCTATTTATATTTACGAAAAGTAAAAAAAGAGGTTTTATTTAGGTGAATTGTAGGTGCCAAATACCATTGGAAAAATTATTATTATTATAATGGGCTAAATACCATGGGCCAAATACCGTGGGAAAAATTATTATTAATACCATGGGAAAAATTATTATTAATACCATGGGCTAAATAACATGGGCCAAATACATAACGAGTAGGTAACATAAGCACTTTACAATTTCTTCTTGATTGGACTTTGAAGCATTTCTCTCCAGGTTCTTGTGAAAGTATGGCTGCCATCATGACTAGAGTTTCCTCATTCTAGCTCGTTTGTAGGGCTATGACGGGGGATGGAC
Organism: Pinus albicaulis; assembly: GCA_034641835.2. NCBI lineage: Eukaryota > Viridiplantae > Streptophyta > Pinopsida > Pinales > Pinaceae > Pinus > Pinus albicaulis. Next base: position 77,275 of record JAXQQM020069173.1, read on the forward strand.
GGCTCGGTGGGAGCTCGGATGTGGAGATTCCAACGTTTCTCTCTTCCCATGATGAGGAAATCACCAGTGACCTCTGCCTGGACTTCTCCTTCCACAGGCAACGATGTCTAAGGCATATTCCTTATGAGGAAGGGGCACTCTCTATTCCATTTCCGGATGTCTCCAATCATTTGATGAATATGCTGAAGACAATGGTGAAGAGGCGACCATTTTTTGAAATCCAGAGATTATTGGAAGAATGTGAAGAGGCAACCTTTTTTAGCAACGAGCCATGGAAAACAGGGCTCAAAAATCTTGCTTCACGTGTGAGTTTTGGTAGCCCTCAATCCTCAGTTCTTATAACCCCGCCTTTGCAGATACAAATCACTCTTATGTCTGGGAAAACCATACTTCTTTGGGTTCGCTCTTCGAATTTGGTGAAGAACCTTTTGTATTCCCTTGAACTTAGGTTGGGGATTCCATATACCCTTCAACAATGTCTCTACGGAGGTAAAAAACTAGAGGATTATTTTCCGCTCTCATTTTATGATATTGAAAAAGAAGCTAAGGTGATTTTAACCCTTCGTTTGCAAGGAGGGGAAGTAGGTCAGCAATATTCCACTAATTATTTCTCTTACAGGGATGATGTCCATGCACAAACTCCCAAGAAAGCTGCTCAACCCTTTGAGGCTCCCAAGCCATTTTTGGTTGATAAATTGGAGGATGTATCTTCTGTATAAATTTCCCACTTGACACTTGAAAACTAGTTTCAAATTTATGCAGAATCTCTCATTATTTGCAAATTCAATGGATTATGGCCTCACATGACAGATCTCTACCAATGGATTCAATCCATATGGAAGAATAACATGAAGTTTATTTTATGCTCGAAGGGTTTCTTTATAGTGTTGTTTTTTGTCAATTAATATTATAAAAAAGCCTTAACTAGTGGTCCATGGTTTTGGGGAAAAGCAGGGTTATTCGTCACCCCCTGGTTCCCAGAATTCAACCCTTCTACGAAAGTCATTACGAAGCTTCCTATTTGGGTCAAGATTTCAAATATACTTGTTCACTTATGGAACTTTTTTGTCTTTCAAGGAATTGGAAACTCTGTGGGTCACTTTCTGGCAACAGATCTTTCTAGGGGGGAGAAGGGAATTTACACTTATGGTAGAATATGTGCTGAAATTGACATAAGTAAAGGTATACCTAATAAAATCAATCTCAAAGTTTGTGATTTCCATTGAACACAGTCCATGGACTATGAAAATACTGCTTTCCAATGTTGTCACTGCCATCAAACATGACATTTTTAGAACTCCTGTACTATGTTCCTTGCCCAGAAGAAGAGTAGTAATCGCAAATCCAACTCTAAAAGTTGAAAACTTTGTGATCTGACTCCCATGGATGACATTGTGTCCTTCAGTTTGGATGAGGATGAGATTGAAGCAAATGCAAATGTAGCAGAGCAGGAGAATGATAAGCCCTCAACAGATCTTGGGGGGGCTAATGTTTCTTCAGGTTCTCAGAAGCGAGCACATGAGTCCTCCTCCTCCCACTCGGATAAGGAGACTCTACCTTTAGTCAAAAATAGTCTTCAAGTGGTTTTAGCCCACTCGCTCCATGACGGTTGGGTTAAAGTTACAAAAAATAAAGGAAATAAGGGTTGTATTGAGGATTTATCCCATTCTGGGTAAATTCTTGTGTCTGTCTCTTATAGTTTCCATGTTTCATTTTCCTCCATATTTCTCTCTTGTATGCTTTTCACAACCGAGGTTGATAGTTTATCATTTCCGGCTTCCGCGCTAGCTAGTCTCTCTTGATTGTAACTCTATGCTTTTTAAAAATATAATTAGTCTCACTTACAAAAAAAAGCATGGGCCAAATAACATATTTATAAAAAAAGGTATGGTAAATAAATAAATATAAAATAGGTATAAAGAGGCATGGTAAATAAATAAAAAAATACATCAAATAGGATTGTAAATGAACATTTCATTATATGTCAAGCCTATGGGCCAAATGCCATGGTAAATAAAAGAGGTATGGTAAATAAATAAAACCTCTTTTCATATTTACTCTATAATATGCTTTATATTTACAAACACTCAAAAAACAAGTTTTATTTAGGTGCATCTTATGGGCCAAATACCATGGGCCAAATTATTATTAATACCTTGCAAAAAAAAATTATTAACCCTAATATTAATATTAAAAGTAATTTTTATTATTATTAATATATCTAATATTCATATTAATATTATTAAATTTAATAACTTTGGATTAATACAACATTAATTTTTTTTTTATATTATAATATATATTAATATATCATGATATATATTAACTCTAGATATATATGGAACGTAAGAACAAAGACATAGAGTGATAGAGGTGTAGAGATATGGGAGTGACAAGGGAGAGATAAACATAAACCGAAGGAGAGGGGAGAGGAGGAATGAGGAGAGAGAGAGAGAGACAGAGACAGAGAGGAGTGAGAGAGGTAGAGAAGGGTCAGAGAGGGAGATGGAGACCCAAAGATGGATGGGGGAGAGAGAGGAGAGAGGGAGTGGGATAGTGAGAGGATTGGAGGGGCATATAGAGAGAGAGAGAGAGAGAGAGAGAGAGAGATGGGAGAGATGGGGAAGAGAGAGGGAGGTAGGAGAGATGGGTTATATAAATCCCTAGGGATAAAAAAAAAACTAAGGTTGAAGTTTCACATTTCAAGTAGGGTTCTAGTTGATAATCGTTGTAGGATGGGTCCCCAATTGGAACGACACTAAATTTGAAAAGGTGGAAGGGTAAAGTCAAGGAATGATGGCTTTTAAGGCTTCCAATCATAGCCCATGGTCACATATTGCTTGTCACAAGCACCAATGTGCTTATTAGACTGCTAGTTCTAACGATGTGCACATATTTGCAATGACCAACAAGCAGCGAGAAAGAGGCCAATATAACATCCAAAGGAGATGATGAGACATGGAAATGAAATGTACAAGATAAAATTTGTTGGTCACATGTACAAGATGACATGTGGCACCTCATAGATGTGCAAATAAAATTATATTCTCCAGGATTATCGAATATCTAGATGGTGCAAGATAAAAAACCATGACCATTGGAATAATGGCCACTTCCCATCTTCTTCTTGAAATGCAGTATCCAGTTATTTTATTTTGGTAATTTTTTTCTTAAATATCTTAACCCTTGGATTCTTGGATAGTTGAATGGATCAATGAGCGCTTGTGCTTGTGATCTGTAAACTACCATGGAGAGTCCATAACACAATAACTCACAACATATCTGATAATATTATATTTAAAATCTGAAACCCTACACTATTACAATTTTCTTAGATTTCTAGGTTTGTATATTTTACTGTAAATAGTGCATGCATGGAAATAAAAATTATGCAGAAAATAGAAAATGATAAAATAAAATCTCACACACACATTAGACACAAGGTTTTCTTTCTGAAACCATTTCAGGAGAAAAACCCAATTTTAAGGTGAGGTTGCTCCTCTCTCTTTCTCTATCTGGAAATATGGCTGTGAGAACAAAGAAGTATGGTCTCTGTTTCGTGGGGTGCTATAGCACACAAATCATCTATGTGTGCTCTACACCCTGTCACTCTTGGCTATTTTTGCGTAGCTATGGAAAGAATGCACTTGAAATAATGGAATGCCTCTTCCTCCTAGTGGCCCGATTATAACACATCTCGAAAACCTATTAGTACTTAATTTATATGTGCCTATATATATATATAAGATGAATTTTTTAGGTTCATGTTTATGTATTTAATTTATATGTTGGTGTTGATGTGTATATATTTAAGTCATGCTAGATATGTTAATTTAATGTTCTTGTAGATATATGTCTATGTGATAACAATTATTTGACATGAGATCTATATTAATTTGAGGATGTGTGTGGTGATGTTGCTAGATTAGAATGCTTGTGTTTTGTTAGATGTGATCACAATGTGATGCCTTGGTAGATCATTATATTTGTGTGTTAGCTAATTACGTTTATATGTGCTAGAGGTGTATATAATTAGATTATGGTAGTGAATTTGAATGTGTATCTTAGATGATGTTTATGTTTCACTACAAAAAAAAAGCACATTGGTGAGGGTCATGCTTGTGATGGACCTTTAAGGTCCATCACCAATGTTACATATGGTGACGGTCATTAAAAAACCGTCACTGTAAGTGTATATAGTGATGGTCCTTTATGGTCCATCACCAAAGACATTTTCAATGACACTTTTGGTGAGGGTCGTTAAAGGCCCATCACTAATTCTCTCTTTGGTGACACTTCTAGTGACGAACTTTTAATGACCCTCACCAATGCTCTTTTTGTTACTTTGGTGATGGTCAAAAAATGTCTGTGATCATTGATCATTAAAAAACTGTCACTGTAAGTGTATATAGTGATGGTCCTTTATGGTTCATCACCAAAGAAATTTCACTTTTGGTGAGGGTCGTTAAAGGCCCATCACTAATTCTCTCTTTGGTGACAATTCTAGTGACAAACTTTTAAAGACCCTCACCAATGCTCTTTTTGTTACTTTTTGTGACGATCAAAAAATGTTCGTCATCATTGATCATTCCAATGAGTTTTTGATGATGCTGTGTGCCTGTTAATATATTTTTTGTCAAAAGATAATGATTTAATACCATTATTGTGGAGAATTTTTTATAATATGTCCAAGGCCATAGTGGTTAAGGTCAGTCAATTTTGTAAGAAGTAATAAGCGTGTATCATTTCCCTCAAGTAATGACTAGTTGAATAGAGATTTCCTATGAGTCAACACATGATTCATATCTATTAAGTTTATTATCTATAAAATTCCATTTAGATAAAGTTTCACTATTGTGTGTAGGAAAAATATTATTTAATACATAATCGAGCTTTGAAAATTCTATTAATGAGAAAGACCTAACAATCCTCAACAATCTGGGCACACCTTAAATTAATGCTTTGGCACACACTAACATTTCTTAGCACCCCACATGTCTTGGAACATATTTGTACCTAGAACATCTTGTGATGACGCTGACACCCAAGCACATGGTGGCATGTGCTAGCACAACATGGAACTCTCCTAGCATGTGTTGGCATTCTGCATATAGTCCATAGCATGCCCTGGAACACCTTGGTTGAATGCATTGACATAAATTAGCACTTGGCACATAATCCCACTTGGCATGTATTGGGACATATTATTAGTGTACCTAGCATGACCCTTTTGTTGAGATTGCAACAAGATGATGAGCTTAGTGGAAAGAAGTCGCCTTCACTAAGTGGGCCCGCAGGCTATTTTTGGCGCAAAGTCTATTTTTAGACATGTGGATCATATTCTATGAGTTGCAGGATGATATTTGTGGATGGTTGGTCAAGTTGGAAAAATAGATGGACTTCTATTTTTAGACATATTGGGTGGAATCTATTTTTAGATTTCCAGCCTAAAAATAGATATGTCGAATATTATTAGCTCTTAATAATATTTGGACTATAAACATTATCTTATTCTCTTGGAGCACTTTAGTTAAGTGAAAATATGTGGCACAGGAGATGATAGAAGGAATTACGCTATTCCTAAGGGTTAAGTGTAGCTATTGCATGGATAATTCAGTTATAACTCATGTGAGAGAGTTTGGTGGAGTTGATTGAGGAAGTTAATGGAGTTGTGTTCAGTTTAACTAAGATAAACATAGTTGAGCTAGTTGTATCTAGTCTAACTGATTGATACACTAGTGAGAGTGGTGTGAATTCATTATTCATTAATTCAATAATTATAAAATCATTAATCAACTAAAGAATACATCAGTTAACTTCAATGCATGGACAGTGTCAGTGGAGACCAGTGAAGAGGTAGGTGAAAGAGCAGTGTGACTATCAGTTGTGACTATACTGTTGCATGATTTTCAACAACCAGTGATTGGAGATGCCAATGAGGATTGCACAGTACAAGCCAGGTGGCTTGAAGTTATTTATGAGCCATTCTTTAGCATTGATTGCGTAGTAGAGGTAGGATATCAGGTGGCAGAGATTGGAGCATGTGTTTTGCTAGATCTAGCTTCATTAGTGTGTAGCAATTGGAGATTGTACTAGGAGCTTGTGAGGAGCTTTGTATTATGATTGTTACATGATCTCTATGAAATATTATATATAGATAGTTGGGGGTTTTTAGCTTTAAGCTTTCCCATAAAATACTGTGTTCATATGTGTGATTGTTTATGGTTTTAATGTGCGCATTCGATTGTTTTTATCTCCACAATTAATGATCAATGGTAGAAGAGATTCTGTATTGTGCATGAAGTTAAAATAGTCTGTGATTAGGAGAATCTTGGTGAATAATATATCATTTATTCAAATTTATACATGGTATCAGAGCGATATTGATCATTGGAGCAATTGCAAAACATTGAAGCGGTTGAGTTTTGAGCTGGTTGAATTCGAATTTGCAGTAGTGTTTTCTTGGTGTCGAAGTTGAGATGTCTTTCAACGGATTGCGATTGGAGTATGCCCTTGAGGGTAGCTCAAATTATATTGCATGGAATGACATGATGGAGGCGGTGCTAGATGAAAATGGGTTGAAGGAGTTCATAGATGCAGAAATTCCAAAACCTACTTCTAGTAATGTTGTCGTACTGGACGCATGGAAAAAGAAGACAGCAAAGTGTCGAAGGATTTTGTTCGAAGGTGTGAAGGATCACATAGTGTCCAGCCTTCATGGTAAGGCTTCTCCATTCTTGATGTGGAAAGCTTTGACATATTTATTTCAAAGCAAGAGAGACCAGAGGTATTTGGCACTCAAGGATAAACTCAAGAACATAAAAATGGAGAAAGGCGACAGTATGCCCAAGTATCTCACGAAGTTCATCCAATGAAGGGATGAGCTGGGAAGTGTGGGGGTTACTGTTGATGATGAGGACTTGGTGAGATTGGCTCTCCTTGGGCTCCCGAAGAGTTGGAACTCCTATCATGACTCTATCAATGGTCGAGAGAAATTACCAGGATGGGAGCGACTTTGGTCGGATCTTGTGCAAGAGGAGATAAGGCGAAGTACCAGGGACAGATCTTCATCAAAGAAATCAGATGAAGAAAATTGAACTTTGGCTACCAAAGCAAGGAAGGGTAAGAGCAAGAATAATGCTTCTCAATCCAGTGTGGAAGGAAAGAAGCAAGACATGTCCAAGGTGAAGTGCTTTCACTGTCACCAACATGGACATTACGCCACTAATTGTCCACAGAAGAAGAAAAATAAACAGGCTGCTGGATCTGCAACTGGAGAGGCCTTAGCCTCGCAGTTTGAGCTAGATTTTTTGCTAATCACATGCTTGGTCTCAAGTGTGATGGGTTTAGTTTGGTTTCTTGACAATGGTGCGTCTTTTCATATGACCAGAGACAAATATTTGTTTACTAATCTGGATGAGAAAGATCTTGGACGGCACATCGAGATGGGCAATGATGGTAGATAGAGTGCGACCAGTATCGGTACCATTTCCTTTGAGAGGGAGTTTAGTAAACCCTTCGTATTGAAGGAAGTGATGCATGTTCCAGGATTGAAGAAGAATCTGCTCTCGGTGGCCATGTTAGAAGACAAGCGATATGATGTTGTCTTTAGCGAGGGAAAGGCTTTCCTGCGCAGTAAGGAAACTGGTGAGACCTGGAGGATAGGGGTTCGAGTTAAGAACCTTTATCAATTGTAGGTAGATGGTTGCGTAGAAATTGCAGGCAAGGAAGAAGGAGTGTTGAGCTAGGATGATGGCCAAATATGGCACCGGAGATTGGGCCACCTTCACCATGGAGCTTTGAAGATACTGCAACAGATCTCTACTAGGATTCCCAAAGGTACACTTGCATATTCAGATCAGTCCAAGGGATTTACTTTGGGAAAATTTGTGAAAGCCACCTTTCATGAGAAGGATAGTCGCGCCACGACGATCCTTGAAACAATTCACACAGACGTATGTGGACCTTTCTCAGTAGCTTCGACAGCAAAGCACAGGTACTATGTGATATTTGTTGATGATTTTTCTCGAAAGTGTTGGATCTTCTTCATGCAGAAGAAGAGTGAGAAATACTCAATGTTCTATGAGTTCAAGGCACTGGTTGAGAAGGAATCGGGGAAGCAGGTGAAGGCTCTTAGGAGAGACAATGGTGGTGAATTCATCTCTGTCGATTTCAAGGACTTTTGCAGCATAGAAGGAATTTGAGGAGAGCTCATAGCACCTCATAACCCACAGCAGAATGGGGTTGCGGAGTGAAAGAACAAAACAATTATGGGTGCTGCACAAGCGATGTTACATGATCAGGGCCTTCCCATACACTTGTGGGCTAAGGCATGCAATACTACGGTTTATGTGCAAAACCGTTGTCCTCACAGGATACTTGGCATGAGTGCACCCGAGGAGGCGTTTTCTGGTAAGAAGCCTGATATTTCCCATTTGAGGATTTTAGGTTCACCTGTTTACATTCATGTCATGAAGGATGCCAGGAAGAAGCTAGAGCCGACTACAGAGGTTGAGATATTTGTGGGGTACACTAATACACCCCACAACTATCATGTGTATTTTCCAGACAGTCGCAAGACTGTTGTGTGACCAGATATCAAATTTCATGAGGAGAAAGCCATGAAGTGTTCGCTTGAGAGGGAGCCACACTTGCATGCAGATGAGGAGCTATTAGTTCCTAAGGATGAGTCTCTGGATGTGGATCAGCCACAAGAGGAGGTTCACGGAGTGGAAGAGACCACTCATGCAGCGCCAACCATCAGAGGGCGAAATCACACTACAGAAGCTGAGCGACTGGCTCAAGATGCAGAGAAGGTTGTAGGAGCAACTACATCACAGCGTAGACAGAGACAGTCATCTGACCAGTATACTGGATACATGGCTCTTATGAGAAAGTGTATCGTGACGGAGCCATCCTCTTTCGAGGAAGCTGTGGAGGATCCCGCATGGGTAGATGCCATGGTGGAAGAGTATGATTCGATTGTCAGAAAAAGTGCATGGGAGATTGTCCAAAGGCTAGAAGGGAAATCAATGGTGGGTTTGAGATGGATCTACAAAGTGAAGCAAGCAGCTGACGGGAGTGTGGAGAAGTACAAGGCAAGATTTGTTTCTCGAGGCTTCTCATAGATTGAGGGGATCGATTATGAGGAAACCTTTGCACCTGTGGCAAGGTATTCTTCCATACGAAAGATTATTGCTCTCTCAGCATAGATGGGGTGGCACATTCATCAGATGGACGTGAAGACTGCGTTCCTCAATGGGGTGATTGAGGAGGAGGTGTACATAGAGCAGCTCAAAGGTTTCGATATCTTCAGCAGCGAGTCGCATGTGTGCAGGCTCAAAAGAGCATTGTATGGGTTGAAATAAGCACCTCATGCTTGGTACACACAGATAGACAGTTATTTCACCGGACTTGGATTCTCCAAGAGTGAGGCGGATCCTAACCTATACCAGATTATGGTGGAGGGTAAGTTGCTGATCATTGTACTTTATGTAGATGATTTGATTTTGACGGGTGATGTACTGTTGATACACTCATGCAAGGCTGATCTTGCAAAGGAGTTTGAGATGAAGGACTTGGGCGTCCTTCACTATTTCCTGGGATTTGAAATTTGGCAGTGCAGTGATGGACTGTTTGTTTCTCAAGGCAAGTATGCTCGGGAGATACTGGAGAATTTCCACATGCATGGTTGCAAGCCTATTGATACTCCTCTTCCTGGTGGATGGAGGAAGGAGGATGCTACTTCCGTAGAGGTAGTGGATGCCACTGTTTATCGACAGCTGGTCGGGTCGCTTATGTATCTGGTCAATACACGACCTAACATATGCTATGCTGTTAACCAGCTTTCACAAGCTATGGTTAAGCCTACCAAGCTCTTTTGGAAGGCAGGAAAGCATGTATTGGGATATATCAGAGGCACATTGGGATATGGATTATGGTACAGACAGTCGGATGAGGTGAAGCTATGTGGCTTCACAGATGCAGATTGGGCAGGGAGCCCTACAGACAGAAAGATCATATTTGGAGGGATTTTCAGTATCGGGTCGACAACATTTTCTTGGTACAGCAGGAAGCAAAGATCTGTGGTGTTGAGCCCTAGAATTGCCTTCTCTTTTACAAACCTTCACTTCATTTCATCATTCTTTTATCACTTCATAAGCCTAAAATCAATGAAGAATGATTAGTATTTCTTAAAGGTTACATGCAATTGATTAACATATTGTATTTTCATGGTTTTTGCTGTTTTAATAATTTTCTGCAAAATAGCTACAGAATATAGACGTTCTGTAGCCGATCACGCGTTCCACAACTATTTTAGTGTTTAAATGGGTTACAGGTGTCGTCTCAAAGAAAATCACATATGGGTGAATTCCAGACCTCATCCACATCATTCATTGCTCTCCACGAAGTCTGAGTAAAAATCTCCAAGTGGTTATGCACGTGGGAAACCAAAACCAAGAGGTAGACTTCTACCGGGACACAGACTCTACATATGTATACAGCAAAGCACGAGACCTTCAATAAGAGTTTTAATTTGATTAGAATTGGGAAAGACACTTATCCCTGTTTTTCTCAAAATTAGTTATGTAATTTCATTATAAGTTGACTCGGGAGACCGAGAAACAGAGCTAGATTTTATCTTCTTGTTGCTAGATCTTAGAACTCTGTTTTGAAGAATTACTCCTTTAATGAAAGAAGCATCATTTTCTTGCACGAGCTGAGTCAATATTGAGAATATATACGTGTTGATCCGGTGGTAGAAGGCCCCTACTGCCTGTGAAGCATTATGCATTTGGTTTAGATAAGTAGCTGTAGCTTTGTTTCATTTTCAATTTAAATAGTTTTCTGAACTTTGCTTACATTGGATACTACAGTTTAGCTTTGTTCTCAATGAAGTGTTCCAAAATATCACTAATCTGGAATGAGGCATAATTGTAGCAATTTAGAACTTTATGTTGTTGTGATTCAATTACAATTAGTTGTTACAGCTAGTCCTATTCTCATTAATATTTTCCAAAATATCACTAACTCTAATAAGACTTAGCTGTGGTGTTTTAGTTTACCTGCATATTGTTATGTTTTTATGCCCAATTGCACTGAATGATACATTCTAACTTTTTTGTACAAACTATTCCAAAATATCACTCATCTTAAACAAAACAATGCTGTAATATTTCATAGAATTAGTTGCATTTCAATTCAGTTAAAATACTCCAGAGGTAGATGTAATTATAGTTTAATTTTGTCACTATATTTAAAGCTTGATAATAGTACTCTAGTTTAACTCTGTTCACTGTATTAGTAGCATTCTAGTTCAGTTCCAATTCATTTCAAGTTAGATAAAGGCACTCTAATTTAGTCTTAGTTCACTGTATTAGCATTCTAGTTTAGTTGTTATCCATTGCATTTTAAATTGTATTAGTTTTTAAATTTAGAAACCACGGTCTTCATTATTTATAAAATATTCTTGTTCTGAATTCCTATTAATACATCATCATATGGATAGGAACTATCAGTAACAGTTTAAGGCCTTGAGTATTTTGCAACCTTTTACAATTTCACAATAAGCCTTTTCTCAAAAACTATTCTAAAAAGAAATCTATAACTTTTGAATGAGGCCTAGTGGCGCTAAATTGAGTTGCAGAATAGATTAATCTCAGAATTAGAAGTTAGTTTAGAGTAGAAATCTTATTGTGCTACAATTATTCTTTTCCAATTATGTTCAAATAAACCTCTAACCATGGATGAGATGTTGTAACATTGTAAGTTGATTGTTGACTTAGGAAAACCTCAATTGCACTAAAGACTTGTCCTTTTCTCAAGCTATTCCAACATATCTCTAAATAAATGAATTGGATGAGTTCATGATATGGGTTATTGAGTTCATATTGTGATTTGTTTCCTTGCTATGAGTCATTATCAAGCTTTGCATTTTCTGTTCTTTAGTGCACACCTAGTTTAGAATAGTTTCACTCTGTTTTAGTGTAAACTTCTTAGTTCCTTTCAACATAAAAAAAAACCATAAAACCAAAAACATCATAAAAACACTAAACACAACGTAGTGAGAGACAGTTACCTAGGCATATATAGTGCACCACACTTCAGCAGTTTACTAGCCCTGGTTGACAATTTATGTTAACAATTTAGGACACTAAATTGAGCACAACATTTTGGCGCCGTTGCCGGGGAAGTGTAACTAGGTAACCTTATTTCTTACATCCAAAATACAAAAAAAAAACAAAAACAAAAACAAAAACTTCAATCACCTACCACACCCACTATATCATGTGGTGCAGTAAGAGCCACACATCCACATCATGAATTCATATTTTTGCAGGTAGAAGAAGAGGTGAAAAAGCAGGTTGAAGAAATGGATGGAGATGATGACAATGACGAAGATCCTTTTGGATTTCCCAATCAAGAAACTGATATCAACGTTCAAATGAAAAACATCCATCCATCTGTACTTCCTAACTTCAAAGGTATGAGATCAGAAGACCCAGAAACCTTTCTTTTTGAATTTGAAATAATTTGTAGATCTTATGGCTACTCATTGCACATGCAAAAAATGAATTTGTTTTCAGCAACATTGAAGGATAGAGCTCTTAGTGTTGAATCTTTAATTAAACTGAGAGGGGGGGGGGGTGAATCAGTTTAATACATACATTAGCCTTTTTCCAATTTTCACCAAAATTATTTACAGCTTAATATTTGAACAATCTTATTTGCAGCCAATATTAATTTATTGTGACACCATACTTATGTAGAAAGCAGCAAGCAATTAAGCATATTTAAATAATCACATCAACACATAAGAAGCACACATAGAGACGTTGTGATGTAAGTGGAAACCCATAAAGGGAGAAAACCACATCTTATTATTGTTGTGATGCAAAGGCAAGCTCCAACTCCCTCTCACCACCCACATCCTCATAGCACCAACCTACTAACCTACAAAAATGAGGCTCCATCTCACCCCCGTTAAGCTACAACTTGCAAGGTAGCACCAAATCCCTTCAATTTTCTGCAGGCACCAACCTACAGGAGGCTTCAACCTCAGTCAGCTACAACTGACAGCTATCAAGCTGCTACTTGATAGGGAAGCTTCAACTTCCTCAATTTAACAAACTGAATGTTTGCTGATTTACCTCAGATATCAGCTCTGTTATGTAGCTTCTCTTTATTCTCTTAATATTCTATGATTTATTCTTCTATATTCTACATTCTCTATATTTGTTCTCCCTCAGCTCACTTTGCATATCAAGATGATATTATTTATAGATTTCCTCACATGACTGACTGTTTGTATTCTACTTGGAATTCGAAATGGACAGTCATGTCTCTTTGCCTTCTGCCTTCTCAATCCTTTTATCTACTTATTCAAAAAATATAACTGTAGGTATCAATTTAACATTACAGTGGGAATTTTTTCTCTCTCGGAGACTTGCCAATGCATCACAAACAATAAAAACAATTAAAACATTTACATTCGAATTACAATGTGAACTCTAGCTCAACACATTTAGTCTTTTGAATCGCTACGCATTTGTCTTTTCTTTGGTTGTATTTGTCTTTTCTGTGACTGTATTTTATCTCCTTTCGGCTCTATTTGCTTTTCTATCCTCTGTGGGGGTGTAACTGCTGCATACGTGTAACTGTGCCTTTTAAATAAATAAAATGCAATTGTTGACTTTTTTAAATCGTGCAATTCCAACTTTTCATGCCACGAGTGTCTTCATGATGTGGAGTTCGGCAGTTTTAACGAACATGGGATCACAATCGTTGTATATTAACACCGCCTCCGTTAAATGAGGTCCGGGTGGGTCTGGCTGCACTACTTCCAAGTTTATCGCACAAATAAGTATATATATTACAGCTTCTTTTAATACAATCTTAAATCGACTCTCGGCGTCCTTATATAAGGTTTTAACAAACAAACTGCCGCTTCTACTATAATCAATGGATAATCTTGTTAATACTTAACGAATGCCCTTTTGGGCCCACCTGACACGTTTTCCGATGCAATATACTGATCCTCCAGTGATTTCCGATTCCGATTGATCGCTCCTGCTCCGATTGCGATTGATCGCAATCGCAACTTCAAATACTCCGATGCGATTGAGTCACTGTTCACTGTTCTTTGCCGATGCGATTGACTAATATCGATGCGATTGGGACTCAAATTTTATTAATCAAAGTTTATAAGCCCATCGGGTCTGGGCTTCCAATCGCAATCACAACTCTTATATTGTGATGTTCCGTTCCCCTTTCGATTTCCGATTGCGATTGATCACAATCGCAACTTTGAGTTGCAAGAATTATCAATTGCGGTTTATAGACCCGTTGGGTTCAGATTCTCATCGCAATCGCAATTTCCTATGGGTTACATATTACGCTGCTCTTGTGATCTCCTATTGCGATTGGGGAGGGGTCCCACTTTACATTACGTGCTCTGCTTAAATATATTAATGTATATGCCTTGAACCTTATAATGAGATTTCAATACATCGAATAACGTTAATGAACCAAATTCATTACATATATCTCTGACCTTATATTAATGGTTCAGCATTTTATAAAGATTTAACTTCGTAATAACCCGTGGATCCGGGCCCACCTATAACTCAATGGACCATTCAAATGCGCGCGTATTGTACCTTTGTTAGACTCCGTGCACCTCTATTAAACTTCATGCATCTTTGTTCAATGATCTCCGTCCGATGCTCCTCCACCAGATCGACGGTGTATATTCATTTCACTCGGCATCTTTGGTCGGTGTATAACGCATGAAATTGCAAGTTAAACGATTGCAATTTAAACGGTGGCTTCCAATACCGCCTATACCACGTGTCCACCTCTCTATGGAATCGCTCCTCAACCCATAAATACTGCCTTTACACCAAAAGCAGTGCCAAATGGGCAACCCGCCTTTGTAAATCCGCTCACGGTTTCAAACAGTGTTGACCACGGGTTTAGGTCTAGTTCCGCTATCCTTACGCTCCAAGTTCCGGTCTGCCTTTGTTATTTAACAATTCGCTCACTTTTCAATGTATTTTATGATTCGACTCTGCTGCGTTCAATTATATATATGTATATTTTTCGACTAAGGTTCCTCTCTCCATTCATACCGCTTCACTCACTATGGTTTCCTCGTATTATATGTATGCCCAATGGGGGTAGCGATTCTCGGAATTTTATAATTTCTCTCGCCTCTCCGCCTCGCTTCCTCTGCGTGCTTCGTTGCTCTCGCTCTACCTCTACCGCTGAGATAATGGTTCTCGTTTCATTATATTCGCTTCCTCTCGTCTTCATTTGCTTTTCTTTTCTTCCTCCTCCATCGTCTGCCTCTACTATCTCTCTGCTTTCTATCTCTTCTCCTTGTCTAATGTCGTCTTGCTTTCAAATGGTCCTATCTCTCGCTTTCCTCTTTACTTTCTACCTCTTTCTTATGCTTTCTCCGTTCTCCCAGGCCGATGTTTCAAGTGTTCCTCCTTTGCCTCCTTTGCCATCAATGACAACATTTCCAACAGTCTCCCCCTTTGGCATTGATGGCAATCCACTTTCTCAGTTTGCCTTCTCTTTCTCTTGTTGCTTGCTCTTCCTGTTTGCCTGCTCTTTCTCATGTTGTTTGTTCTTCCTCCCCCTTTGACATCAATGGCAAAGGACGACACCTCATCTCTCTGTATGGGCTCTGTCGTTGCATTTCCTTTCTTTGAGTTACATTTAGGTCCTCTTCTGCTGAAATTGTACCATGCTGCTCCAGAGTGATGTATGAAACTTGTTGAGATAACACTTTGGTATAGTGAGCCGATATACATTGTCAAACTTGAGTATACATTTTTTCTCTGTCTGATATAGTGAGCCGATATATGTTCTATAGTTGTGTTTCATTTGTAGTGCCTGTAATCTGTGGTAGATTGCAAACAGAGATGATGTATGTAACGATTGAAAGGTCCTTGTTTCTTTTTCATACTGAA
Source organism: Pinus albicaulis (assembly GCA_034641835.2). NCBI lineage: Eukaryota > Viridiplantae > Streptophyta > Pinopsida > Pinales > Pinaceae > Pinus > Pinus albicaulis. The sequence continues at coordinate 93,255 of JAXQQM020069173.1, forward strand.
TGTTGATAATACTGAGATTATGCTGATCCTGTGGACTTGTTTTATGCTTATCTTGCTAGCTGTTCTCCCCCTGGAATGATATTTTTGTTTTGTTCTCCCCCTGAGACTGTACTTTCTCTTCATATTAGAGAATAGTATCTACAGATACTACCCCTATTCTGTCTCTCAAATATTCGAATGGTTCTCTGGCAAGTGGTTTAGTAAATATATCTACTGTCTGCTCTTTTTTTGGTACATACTCCAGTTTTACTATCTTCTGAGCCACTTGTTCCCGTAGAAAATGATACTTGATTGGAATATGTTTAGTGTTAGTAATCTAAGCTTTCTCTCTTGTAGATGTAGAAAACCCAATGTAGAAGGTAGAGCTCAATGGGAGCAACAATGGCAGAAAATGAGACCGAGTGTATAGATCCAGAGTGATCTAGTATGCAACAAAAGGTGAAGAATGAAGGGGAAAACCTTCCTATTTATAACAAAATATTGGGTCATTCTAGATCTTGGTGCATGATTAAAATAATGTTAACCAAATCTAGATCCACCTCTATGGAATATTTTATTATTATTTGTTGGAGGGAAAGGGTGTTTGACTTGGGTCAAATCCCTTGATTAGTGAAAAATAAATAAATAATGATTTATTTATCTTTTTAAGGAAGTGGTTGGGATATAATCAAATAAATAATGATTTATTTGATTAATGGTGGTTGATTTGGTCATATTTAACAAGGAATATTATTAAATAATTATTCCTAGAAAATAATAAGATAACTATGGGTTTATCTCATTAATTTCTTTGCTTTTGGGTTAAACATGACTGGGAATAATAATTAAATTATGGTTTAATTAATTATTCCTTTTGGGGTTTCCTAATTAACATAGTGAAAGCAGTTTTACTTGGGGTAAAACTAGTCTTACATGGTGTACTTGGGTCCATCTAATGATGAAAGGTTAGATGACCAAAAAATGGTGTAACAGATTGCCCCCCAGCGTGCGAGTGTCAGGAGCAAATCGTATGACCGAAGTACGTTGTAAGAAGACAATCACTAGACAACAAAAGGGTATGTCAGAGAGAGAAAAAATGAGGTAGATAGTGTGCTGAAGGACTAGACCCTGAGGAGACGAGACTCGCAGGTGCAACAAGTCTCTGTTATGAGAGGGTACCTGTGCTGAAGGCGGCGGGGGAGGCATACCTATGCCCGCCGTGACAAAGTACAAAAGAATAGTGGGTCCAGTAAACAAGGGACCGAACCATAGAGTACAGCTGGCATAATCAAGGGCCAGATAAAAATACAATGAAGAGTCTCACATACATGCTGTGCCTGGGATAACAGCCAGGACTAGTACAATAACATCTGAGTACATGAGATAAATACACCCCAAATGCCCCCTGTAAATGGGGAAGGGCTCACAAAGTCTGACTGATACATGCAAATCAGAGAGGTGCTGCAAGTGGCTAAGGCCAACATCATCAAAATCTGGAGCGGCATCAAAGGCTGCAAATGAAGAGGTCATCCGAGCATGTGGGGGGCTACCTGCAGGGCCACCCCCTCATGAGGGCTGAGACATCTCACACATGCCCGGGAATCATCAAGAGCTGCTGCTGGGTCACTGGACTGTCCAGTATACGAATCTCGATCATGCTGAAAGGAGCTGGAGAAGCAATCAAGTCAAAGGGAGGTAAGAAATCCCCCTGTCTGATCCGAGGCACCGAACAAAAATGGAAGCTGGAACCAAGGTACACCGCCCTCTAGACCTTGCTTCTGGAATAAATGTGCTGAGGTCGACAGAAGGAGGTCCACCTTAGGTGAGGTAATGAGAGATCCTCAACTAAGGCACGAGAGAAGAGCAATAGAGCGACGGACAGACTGACACTAATGATGATGGTGGAAATGGGAAGGATGGAGTGGCGAATGGACGACTTCCCTTGTTAGAGCATAAAGGGCATGAATGACATGGCAGCGACCGACACAATATCGAAAGGGACAGGGGACAGTGGGGCTGAAGGTCATGAGATGCGACACAAGAGAGGAACCAAGCAAAAAGAATGGAGGGCTATAGTAGGGTGTAAAAGGATGCAGGATAGACTCCATGAATGCAATGATGACTCAACTCGGATGCTCTAAGCAAGGGCGAGTAGATAGTGCTGCCACACAATAAAGGCCCCAATGGGGGGTCATAGAAGCATGAGTACAAGGTGGGCACTCATGACGAAAATCAACACGAACATGGACAAGTAAGGGGGCGATATGGTGCCCCAAGTACAAGTGTCGTAAGTGAGGAAATTCGATTTTAAGGGGCGGTGAAGTGACCCTTTGTGGAGAAATAGTGTGTAGGGGCAAGTGGTGCCCCCCAGAATGTATGGGGGGGGGGCATATGGTGCCCCCAGTTTTTGGATTTTGTTTGTAACATGCTATGGGCGTGTCGGATGTATATGTATGGGGGGGCGTATGGTGCCCCCAGTTTTTGGAACATGCTATGGGCATGTCGTAAGTATATGTATGGGGGGGCGTATGGTGCCCCCAGCGATGTATGTAGGGGCAGGTGGTGCCTCCATTTTTTGAGTTTGTGTGACATGCTGTGGGCATGCCAAAATGTATTTATAAAAAGGGGAATCTAACCACATTTTAATGATGTGGTGTGCCATTTGTTCTGGTTATGGTTATGCAGTGTGAGAAAGGAAATGGAGTGGTACCAATCTATTTTGGTACTGCATATAGGGATCAAATGGACTTTAAGTTTCCGAATTGGCATACCTGGTGTCACTATCCCAAAAGGAGGATTTGGAGATAATGAACTGATGCTCTCGTAGAAAAGCTATAGGTTGGTCAACAACAATGTCTAAGAGACTGGGTTACTGATGTAAGATGAGAGGATGATAAGGGGTATCGTCCCGAGAGTGATCTGAAGTGATATGGGACTCTAGAGGTTCTTCTAAATGTGGAAGAATACTGGGTCTAGAGTCAACACGACCAGATACACTAGGAGAGTGGTGGAGAATGGCGTCTCGTGGTCTCTCAAATGTGGGTGCCCCCTTATCCAAACATTGGGTTTTGATGTAATGGCCACAAGGTGGATGTGGTGTCAACGCATGGGTTCGATGTAAGGGGGAATAGATAAAGTCAGGGGTGTGAATTTCTTCCATAATGTCGTCATCGTGATATAAGATGGGGTGACTGGTGGAAGAAGAACCACCTGACATGGTGAAGTGGCCTGAATCATCATCATGAGAAGAGAGGTTTACATGCGCATCGTCACAATGGGTGACCGAAGAGTAAGTAGATAACGGATCTACCGATGTTGAGCCCAAGATGACCGCTGAAGGAAGGTCAAGCGAAACAAGAGGGGAGGATTCAGATGGAACGTTCCCCAATGGTCTCATGGATGATGACAGGTACAAAATGGTGACTGAGGGCTCCGTTGGCTTAAAAGCGGGAGGCGGAATGTGAATGTCCTCTGGTCCGATTGAAGCGGCCTTGAATTGGCGGTACAAGTCCAAGGAGGAACGGTACTCGTCAAGGCGGGGACAGAGGTGGGTGTAATGGCCGTGAAAATCGCACAAGGCACAAGGGTGGTTTGTGCACAAGTGTTTGAGTCTTGGGAGGGAGTCGGGGATAGTGACATGGACTTCTGGGAGATCAGAGTCGGGGAATGTCTCGTTGACCAGAAGCTTGAGGTGGGGCAATTCAGGACACATGTGAGTGGCATGATCGACGATATCACACAAAGCGCATCGAATGGCGGGCTTTGGTGGGCGTGGGAGGGTAAGGGATGTCGGGGGGGCCGGATCTGGATGGGTTGCCCCCTTTCGGGCTTTGCCTTTCTTCCCGGGAGCCGTCACAACAGGAGAAGGGTCCTGTGGAGGTGTTGGGGGCACAGTGGCTATGGAGGAAGCGAGGGGAACCGGTTGAACCGGTGTCAAAGCCATATAAGGTTTGGGGTGACCAGGGGGGGGGGCGGGTGGTGGGTCAATGTACCAAACCGGAATGCCCAAGGTCAAGTTAGGGAGAGAGAGGGTGGCCATGACGGGGACAGAAAATACTCCGGGAGGGGGAGCCAAGAAGGGGATCTGTCCAGCAGGGTAATGACCAAGAGGTATGGCTCCGAGATGGTTAAGGCCAGGGGGAATCGAGCCTGGAGGATAAAGAGGTTCGGGGATACCAGCTGGAGGGCCAGAAGGAGGAGGTTCGGCTGGCTCAGATGAATGGCTAGGAGTGGGTTGCGGAGGGCAGGGAGGGGGTGGCTGACTAGCCGAGGCAGGCCGTTTATGGGCAGCCTGAGACGATTGCATCATGCAAACATTCGACAAGCTGGGATCAGTAACAGGAGGGGGGGGAAGATGAGGAAAAGTACCAAGCAGGGTGGAATCTTTATAGACGTCGGGGGAGACACTGGTCAAAGAATCGACGGTTTGCTTATTGGCTACAGAAGAGATGGTCATCTCGGAGGAGGTTTGAGACGGCGGCTCATGATAAGATAGCTAGTCGATGGTGACTATCTTCCCATTATGTGGGAAAGACATCTTGCGGAAAACCGCGGATGGGACAGCAGACATGGCATAGGTGTAGCTTCGCCCCAATAGAATGTTGTAGTCTAGAGGGGCATCAATGACTTCGACGTCAACGCAAACGGTCTTACCGGCTAGGTGATGGGACAAGACGAAATGTGCCACGGGGAAGCCGGGAGGTATGACCATCCCACGCCGGGACAGACGGAAGGCTACTGATCCGAGTTGCTGCCAGGGTCCCATGGAGCATCACACAAGTGGATGCCCCCTCACCGACTACACACCAGACACAAGGCATGTTCGGATTTGACCGGACGGAAAGCAACCATGAGGAAGAGGAGGATGTTCTGATTGATGGGCGTCGAAAACAATCATTTGGTCATCGGCAGGATCTACAGCGCCCATGGCAGATAGCAGAGCCTTCTTTTGGGAAGGGCACGACTGGAGGAGTTCCAATGTGGAAATGGCAGCAGGAGACTGCGCCAAATCATCTACTATACCGTACGATATGTACGACCGGTAAGGCGCATTTTGCCGTAATGGACCCTTTTGGAATTTTGGGTGAACCTCAACCTTCAACTTTGGGTTGAGGGATATGTAAGGGGCCACTGGATGTCGAAAGAGGCTCTGTAGAACCTGAAGAAGGAGGCTCGGGGGCAGACTGAGCAGGAGGCTTGGGGTACTGGCGAGACCGAGTTTGAAGGTGAAGGTTTTACTTAAGGGGACGAATCGAGCGCATCATATGATCTCGTGTGCTCGGGAACCGTAAATGGGACGAGGTGTGGTCGATGGTCGTCGGGGTTGCAGCGCCTTCGCTCAATCCCTGAGGGAAAGGATCATCACCACAAACAAGTGGCAAGGCCACATTAGGAGGAGCGCGAGGGGAGCGTGTTGTCCGCGCAACAGGAGCCGAGAAAACCCAACTAGCCGCATCCGAAGAGGAAAATTTGGTGCAGTGACCGTAATCACCGCAACACCATCAGTGGTTGCTCGTGCGAGCGCCCCTCGTCCCGCCCCCGGGGCGGATGCTCGCAGGTCAAGCGCGTGTTAGGGTCCATACCAGAATTGGGTCCTCGGTTACCGGGGGCAGATGGGTTCTGGTTGCCTCTCCGCCTTCTTTGAGAAGAAGGGGGAATAAACGCACCCTGCTGTGCAAATACTTGCCCGGGAGGGGGTTGTAAGGGCTGTTGCAGGTGGTGAGGAGGCAAGGGAGGCGGAAGCGCATATGCTGGAGGAGTTGGCGCACCAGGCTGCGGATAAAAGTAAGGGTTGGGTTGGGCAAAAGGAGGAGGCATGCCGTATCCTGGATATATGTTGCCGGGAGGGGGCAGAGTGCTAGAGGTGCTGGCCCCTCCCTGAGGGAGGCCATGGCTCATAGGAGGGTGAGCAGAGGGGTGGGAAAGAGATCCAACAATACCGTCGGCGGAATGAGATGCCCCCGGGGCGTTAGCGCCACCGGGCCTGGGGATGTCAGGGAGAACGGCATAAACATAACCAGATTGAGCGTAGATCAGGTCATATTTTAAAGCTATTTGGAGGGCGGCTTCTTCAGATTGAGGAAAGTGAGAGGCGACATCTTTGCCGATGGGAGATGGGAGAGTGCGAAGGAACCAGTCCATGTAAACCCGATCTTCAAAGGGAGGGGCTCGACATAAGCTCCGTCTTCGTCGCCATTCCTGAACATGGGCAGAAAAGCGTGTGGAAGAGGATTGCTTAAATGAAGTCAAGAGCTCCGTACCAGTGTCGTATCGGAGAGGGAGCTGGAAGTACGACAAGAAGGCTTGGGCAAGAGTCTCGAACGTGGTATGGGAGGAAGTGGCCTGTTCGACATACCATTTAGAAGCTTCGCCGGTAAGTGTGTGTTGGAACAAGCGAAGACGGATGGAGTCATCGGTAATGGAGTTGGAGGAACACCACATGTGGAAAGACCGAACGTGATTGGTTGGGTCTTCACCATTAAGGCCCTCAAACTTAGGGATATCAGAGGGTAGCTTGGTGGGCATAGCGGGCCAGGTAGTATTATGGTGAATGGGGTCATTAATCAACTGATGGAAATCGGGGAGGCTGAGGCCTGCAATGTACGGCAGCACAGGGGTGGCTGGAGTAGTGGTTGTGACGGTTCCGCTAGAAGTAGGGCCGGCATTGGGGCCGGGAGAACCGCTAGCGTTAGGCCCTGGTCCAGACATGGTGAAGGTAAAAGGGGGAGAACCGGAAGGAGAAGGGGGACCCGATGAATCAGGAGAGGAGTCGGAGTGCAGACTCGAAGGTGGACTGGCTCGACGACGGCGGTGCGGAGCAGGTCGATCAACCGGAAACTGAGGGTGAAGGCCAAGAAGTCTCCGGGAAAGGCGCCTTGGGGGCGCAACGATGACAGGAAGAAGGAAACCGACAAGGGCAGAAGGGGACAGAATCAAGAAAGGTCAAGGGCAGATAAGGTGCAGTGACAATTGATTTTAGAGTCTTTGCCAGGCGGTGTTAACCAGGCGCTTCTTCACTTAGGGTCAGTGTGTGGCGTGCGTTAATTTTAATTTTTAAACCCTTTCCGTTGTTGAGAGCAAAAAAGTGTGCAACGTAGCTGAAAATAAACCTACAGAGAATAGAATAAAAATGCTGAAATAACAGAAAAATAACAGCTACATATGCATCTATCAAACCCAAGAAAGTGGGTCTCTCAAAACTATGCTGAAAAGAAAGGGAGAAACTATGGAAACACACACAAAGGAAGCTCAACAGATCTAGGGTCAAAGGGGACAGAGATCCGGAGGATAAAGCTGCAGATAAGGGGTGCAGATCACAGCCAAGAGACAGAGGCAAGGTGGCTGGAAAAAGGGAAATCAGCAAAAAACCGGGGGGGGGCAAGGCAGAGGCCTTTAGAGGAGGTCTAAACAAAACGACAAGAGGTGATTTGAAAGGAAAAGAGGCTGATTTCAAAGGATCTGGAAGTGAGGTCACAGATCTGGAAAAAGAGGGGGCTGAAGCTCTGAAACCGACGGCTGAAACAGCCGAAACTCTTCCACAAAAAGTGGAGGGTACTAAAGCCCTAAGGGGCTGGGTTCCCACTTAAATGAGTAAAAACAGATCAGATCTTGGTCAAGGCGGCCGAGATTGCAGGCTGAAACCGGCAAGTAGGTCACAGTAGCAACCCGGTAAAAATTACAAAAATGTCGGGTGGGCAAGGTGGCTCTGTGTCTCCGACCATCCGAGTTGAGGTCGTGCAGTTTTGGGCCAAAAGGCCCGGTGTCGGCAGGTAAGCTAGTTAAAAGGTGCGACCCCCCCCCCCCCCCCGTTGCGGTTAAGCTTCGGCGGCAAATTTTCCGGTGTACCGCGTCTCGTGTGCGGTCAGTGTCGCTTACCTGCGCAATAGGGCCAGAAACACACGGAAGTTAGAAATTTTAAGTTTTTAGGGTTTTATATGAGAAAAATGACATGAAAAGAGAAAAACTAAGCAGCTGAAAAGAAGCCCTAGGGCCTGAAGTAGCTGGATATGCAGGAATATGAAAAACGACAGCGGTCGTAATTTAAAACCCGTGTGGAGTCGCCATTTGTTAGTATGGATTCTTTGTCGAAGTGTACGAAAAAGACCCACTTTAGCTACGCATAGCTAATAGCCCTAACAACAATAATGGCTGCAAAATATCTTCAGATCTGCAATTAGTAGTTAGAGTACAGCAACAAACAGATCTATAAATGGAAAGACATTAAGCAGTAAAGTAAAGAGTTTGCTCCATGCATCCAACAGACAAGACAAGAACACGATTTTTGAATGAATTTTATATTACAGGGCACCTGGGAGGAAACAAGAAGGTGTATCCAGATCTCCTCAATGGGATGGGTTCTTTGTAGTCCTCAGCACTTCAGATCTAAGCTTTCTCTTTCTTGTAGATGTAGAAAACCCAATGTAGAAGGTAGAGCTCAATGGGAGCAACAATGGCAGAAAATGAGACCGAGTGTATAGATCCAGAGTGATCTAGTATGCAACAAAAGGTGAAGAATGAAGGGGAAAAACCCTCCTATTTATAACAAAATATTGGGTCATTCTAGATCTTGGTGCATGATTAAAATAATGTTAACCAAATCTAGATCCACCTTCTATGGAATATTTTATTATATTTGTTGGAGGGAAAAAGTATTTGACTTGGGTCAAATCCCTTTATTTGTTAATAATAAATAAATAAATGATTTATTTATCTTTTTAAGGAAGTGGTTGAAGGATAATTAAATAAATAATGATTTATTTAATTATTTGTGGGTGATTTGATCATATTTAACAAGGAATATTATCTAAATAAGATTTAAATAATTATTCCTAGAAAATAATAAGATAAATAAAGGTTTATCTAATTAATTTCTTTGTTTTGGGTTAAACATGATTAGGAATAATAATTAAATTATGGTTTAATTAATTATTCCTTTGGGGTTTCCCAATTAACATATAGTTAGCTTTACTTGGGGTAAACCGGTCTTACATGGTGTACTTGGGTCCATCTAATGATGCAAAGAGTTAGATGTAAGAGCAATGGTGTAACAGAACACTTTGGTATAGTGAGCCGATATACATTATCGAACTTGAGTATACGTTTTGTCTCTGTCTGATATAGTGAGCCGATATATGTTCTATAGTTGTGTTTCATTTGTAGTGCCTGTAATCTGTGGTAGATTGTAGACAGAGATGATGTATGTAACGATTGAAAGGTCCTTGTTGCTTTTTCATGCTGAATGTTGATAATACTGAGATTATGCTGATCCTGTGGACTTGTTTTATGCTTATCTTGCTGGCTGTTCTCCCCCTGGAATGATATTTTCGTTTTGTTCTCCCCCTGAGACTGTACTTTCTCTTCATATTAGAGAATAGTATCTACAGATACTACCCCTAGTCTGTCTCTCAAATATTCGAATGGTTCTCTGGCAAGTGGTTTAGTAAATATATCTGTTGTCTGCTCTTTTGTTGGTACATACTCCAGTTTTACTATCTTCTAAGCCACTTGTTCCCGTAGAAAATGACACTTGATTGGAATGTGTTTAGTTTTTGAGTGAAGTACAGGATTTTTAGATATACTTATAGCACTTGTATTATCACATTTGATTAAAATAGGTTCATAAATGCTTACCTTCATGTCTTGAAGAGTTTGCTTCATCCACATGACTTGTGTACAACATGCTGCTGCTGCTATATATTCTGCTTCAGCTGTAGACAGAGAGATGGATGTTTGTTTCTTGATTAACCATGCAACTAGGCTTTCTCCTAGATAGAAAGCACCTCCACTTGTACTCTTCCTGTCATCAACACAACTGGCCCAATCTGCATCTGTGTATGCTGATAAAGTGAAGTTTTTGCTTTTAGGATACCAAAGTCCATACAGTGTTGTTCCTTGTAGATATATGAATATTCTTTTGACTGCAAGAAGGTGATTTTGTTTAGGTATTGCTTGATATCTAGCCACTAGTCCTACTGCTAGCATGATGTCTGGTCTTGATGCAGTCAGGTACAATAGACTTCCAATCATGGATCTGTAGAGTTTTTGATCTATATCAGCGGACCCATCATCAAAACACAGCTTGCAACCTGTGGTCATGGGAGTTGACACGGGTTTGCAATCTTCCATTTTGAATTTTTTCAGCATTTCTTTTAGGTATTTTTCTTGTGAGATGAATGTGCCTGTGTTCCTTTGTTGAATTTGAAGTCCTAAATAGAAACTGAGCTCTCCAATCATGGACATTTCAAACTCTGATTTCATCTCTTCTGTAAATCCTTTTGCTAGCTCATCTATGTTGCTTCCAAACATAATGTCATCAACATATACAACAACTATTAGGAGTTCATTTTCATGGGCTTTTATGTATAGATTGTTGTCTACTCCACCTCTTTTAAAACCCTGTTTTTGCAAATATTTATCCAGTCTTGAGTACCAAGCACGAGGAGCCTGTTTTAGTCCATATAGGGCCTTTTTCTGTTTGCATACATAGTCTTCTTTATCTGTCAATGAGAGACCTTCTGGTTGTTCCATGTACACTTCTTCTTCTAGATCGCCATTAAGAAAAGCAGATTTTACATCCATTTGATATACCTTGAAATCTTGGTAGCATGCAAATGCCAGGAACATTCTGATAGCTTCCATTCTAGCTACAGGGGAAAATGTTTCATCATAATCAAGTCCTTCTATTTGTGAGTATCCTTTGCAGACCAGCCTAGCTTTATTCCTGATTACTTGTCCTTGCTCATTGATTTTGTTTTTGAATACCCACTTTGAGCCTATGACATTTTTCTCAGCAGGTCTAGGAACTAGTTCCCAGGTATTGTTTTTCTCAATTTGGTCCATTTCTTCATTCATTGCATTTACCCAAGACTTTTCCTTGCTGGCTTCTTCAAATTTCTTTGGTTCTATTTGTGACAACATGGCCATGTATACTTCTTATGTCTGTTCAGTTAGCTGCCTTCTTGTTTGTACTCCTACATTCTTGTCTCCTACGATTTGATCTTCTGGATGGTTCTTTTGAGTGTATCTTGAGGGGGTTTTTGAGTTCATTCCAGCATCTTCTGATGTTTTGCTTGTTTCATCATCATTTTGATCTTCTTATTCATTTTTGTCTGATGTACTGCAACAGTCTGTATCTCTAGTATTGTTTGGAAGTTCTTCATCAAATATCACATCAATACTTTCAACTATCTTCCAAAGGGTCTTGTTGTAGCACATGTACCCTTTGATTTTGGAAGCATATCCTAGAAATATCCCTTCATCTGCTCTTGCATCAAATTTGCCAAGATTTTTATCATTATTCTTTATGTAACACTTGCTTCCAAAGATTCTAAAATGTTTGATTGAGGCTGGCTTTACATTCCATAGTTCATAGGGAGCCTTGTCACTACTTGGCCTTAAGTGAGCTTTATTAAGGATATGTATTGCTGTGTGCAGTGCTTCTTCCCAAAAGGTTTGAGAAATATTATTCTCTTGCATCATGGCTCTGGAAATTTGTTGAACAGATCTGTTTTTTCTCTTTGCTACTCCATTCTGCTGAGGTGTCCCTACAATAGTAAATTATTGTTTTATGCCATGTTCATTGCATAGGTCTGAAAATTCATAATCAGTGAATTCACCTCCTCTGTCTGATCTGACGCATTTCAGCTTGCATCCTGTCTGATTTTCTGCTAATGATTTAAATGTTTTGAATTTGTCCAGAGCTCCCGATTTATTCTTGAGAAAAGCAACCCATGTCATTATGGAGAAATCATCTATTATCAGCATAAAGTAGGACTCTCCACTTGGTGTTTTAGTTCTTGCAGGTCCACATAGATCCATGTGTACAAGTTGCAGTGGTCTTGTTGTTGATAACCCTTCTTTAGATTTAAAGAATGTGCGAGTTTTTTTCCCCAACTGACAAGATTTGCATATTGTGTTTGAGGGCCTTTTTATTTCTGGCATATCTCTGACAGCTTTCTTCTGGCTCAGTCTAATGATATGGTCAAAGATGAGATGTCCCAATCTCCTATGCCATAACCATGACTCCTCGAGTTTACTAAGATGGCAGGCTTCATCCTCCTCTTTCACTATGTACACATTACTCTCTGTTCGAACACGTCTGAGTAGAGTTTTTCCTGTTGTGCTTGATCTGACTACACAATCTTGTGCTCTAAAGAGAACTTCACAGCCTTTATCACACATCTGACTGACACTCAGTAAATTTGCTTTCAGCCCATCTACATATAATACATCTTGGGCCTTTCCTCTGCCATTGTCTATGCTGACTGATCCTTTTCCCTTGATCTTTCCTGATTTTTCATTTCCAAAAGTGACATTGCCCGATTTATTTTCATCAAGAGTTAAAAACTTGTTTTTGTCTCCTGTCATGTGTTTAGAGCAGCCACTGTCCAAATACCATTGACTCTTCAAATCTTGAGCAGTTAAAGCCAATTCACATTTATTCACCTTCTTTATCCACTGGAGGCCCCCTTTTGTTTGGTATCTTTTGTGATGTGATGAATTATATCCTTTTAGAGAACACTTGGAAGATATATGTCCAACTTGATTGCATATACAACATTTGAATATAGTTTTTGCAGAATTGTGAGCATGAACAAAATTGCTTTGGCTCATAAACCTCCTTGAGGTATTGAACATCAGTCTTTGTCCATACTTTCTACATTAAATAATTCTATGGCCAAAATCCTTACAATAAAAATAATAACCATAGAAATTACTTGCATACCTGATGTAAGGTTGTCTCTTCCATGCTTGCATCTTTTGCTGGTTTGAATCATTCCTCCTTGCATGAAAATATGCAGCAATGTGTCCCGGCTTGTGGCAGACATAACAGGTGGCATTCTTCATAGGAGGCAAGAATCTCCTTTGATGGCTTCCAAATTTGATATAATCAGGAATATATGATCCTTTCTCTGTTGTCTTAGTATTTGTTACAATCTTTGTTATTAGAGGTTTCTTTTGGTCTCTGTCTTTCTCATTACATGTTTCTTCCTTTGTAGGAATTATTTGGGCTGCTTCATCAACCTTCTTTGCTTTCACAAAAATTATATTTTTGTTTTCCTTTTCTTTGCCTTTACTTGATTCTCCTTCATAGCCTATCCCAGTTTTTATTAGAGGAGATCTTTGAGCATCCAAGATTTCATTCAACCTACTAGAACTTGTCATTTGAGAAGGGTATATAGAAACTTTCTGTTGAGCACTTTCTAATTTCCTTCTCAGACACAAAATTTCTTCTTCCATCTTCTCTTGTTCTCGAGTTTTATCTTTGATTTGCTGAAGTAACATATCTTCTATCTTCTTGGCTTCTTCAAGCTTTACCCTCAGCTGCATGAGGACTTCTGAATTTTGTTCTTCATTCACACATTTGAGGAGAATCTCTTTTTGTTTTCTGCATTTTAGTTTCAGTCTGTCAATCTCCTCCAGAGCACTTCTTAGCTCCCCCTCAAGATCAACTTCCCCTTCTTCTTCTTCTTCTAGCAAGAGTCCTTCAAGATCTTCCATGGCCATCAGTAAAAATTCAGAGGTTCCCTCTTCTCCTGAGGGTTCATCTGATTCTTCAGATGCACTGCTGTCTTGTGGAGCATAGAAGGATTTTCTGCTGAATTTTTTTCCTTTCTGCCAATTCTTTGATGTGTCTTTCTCTGATTCTTGAGCTTGATTTCTTACTTTCTTGTGAGGACATCTAGCAGCATAATGTCCAACTCTTCCACAATTAAAGCATTTAAAAGGAAGTTTACCTTTGTATCTACCTGATCCTCTATCCAATTTCTTGACAAATTTAGCCTCTTCTTCATCAGAGCAGGAGCATATGTCTTCCTTTTCCTCTTTCTTCTTTTCTGTTTTGAATGCTGCCTCCCTTGTACTTGGCTTCTTCTGTGGGAGCCTCATCTCATATGCTGTAAGGTTTCCTAGTAGTTGGTTCATGGTCAAGGTCTCCCAATCAGCTGTTTCTTCTATTGCAGACACCTTGGGATTGAATCTGGATGGAAGAGATCTTAGAATATTTTGTACAATTATACCTTCTAGTATTGTTTCTCCAAGAGCTTTCATACTGTTAACAATTTCTGCAACTTTTAAGAAGAAGCTGCCAACATCTTCATCATCGTTCATTTTTAAATTTTCAAACTGGGCTCTATATACTTGAAGTTTGGTAGTCTTAACCTTTTTATTTCCCTCATGGATATTCTCGAGAGTGTCCCGCATATCTTTGGCAGTCTTACTGTGCATTATTTTGATAAACTCAGCTTCACATAGTCCATTTAAGATTGCATTCATTGCTTTTGCATTAGCTACAAAGCTTTCTTTAGTTTCTTTTTCTGTATCAGTTGACTTTGTGACATATCCAATTTCCACAGCATCCCAAGCTTCTAATCCTAAAGACATTATATAAGCTTTGACTCTTATTTTCCAAAAGGCATAATTTTCACCTGTAAAGAAAGGGGCTTTATTGGTTGAGCTTCCTTCTTGACTTGCCATCTTGAGAGCCTAGGATCTACTTTCAGTTGTTAGACTGATATACAAGGAACAAGGAACCTACTCCGATACCAATTGTTGAATCTCTGATTAAACTGAGAGGGGGGGGGTGAATCAGTTTAATACATACATTAGCCTTTTAAATTTTCACCAAAGTTATTTATAGCTTAATATGTGAAAAATCTTATTTGCAGCCAATATTAATTTATTGTGACACCATACTTATGTTGAAAGCAGCAAGCAATTAAGCAGATTGAAATAATCACATCAACACATAAGAAGCTACAGAGAGAGAAATAAATGGGAAGTGGAAACCTATGAAAGGGAGAAAAAACTACATCTTATTATTGTTGTGATGCAAAGGCAAGCTCCAAATCCCTCTCACCACTATTTTCTGCAGGCACCAACCTACAGGAGGCTCTATCCTCAATTCTGCATGCTACAACTTGCAAGGAAGCACCAACTCCCTTCAATTTTCTGCAGGCACCAACCTACAAGAGGCTCCAACCTCAGTCAGCTACAACTGACAACTATCAAGCTGCAACTTGATAGGGAAGCTCTAACTTCCTCAATTTATCAAACTAAAAGTTTGCTGATTTACCTTAGATATCAGCCCTGTTCTATAGCTTCTCCTTATAATCTACTTTTCTTAATCTTCTCTGCCCCATACTTCTATATTCTGCCTTCTCTTGATTTACTCTCTCTAACCTCCCTTTGCATATCAAGATGATATTATTTATAGATTTCCTCACATGACTATTTGTATTCTACTTGGAATTCGAAATGGACAGTCATGTCTCTTTGTCTTCTGCCTTCTCACTCCTTTTATCTGCTTATTCAGAAAATATAACTGTAGGTATCAATTTAACATTACAGTGGGAATTTGTTCTCTCTCGGAGACTTGCCAATGCATCACAAACAATAAAAACAATTAAAACATTTACATTCGAATTACAATGTGAACTCCAGCTCAACTCATTTATTCTTTTGAATCGCTGTGCATTTGTCTTTTCTTTGGCTGTCTTTGTCTTTTCTGTGACTGTGTTTTATCTCCTTTCGGCTCTATTTGCTTTTCTGTCCTCTGTGGGGGTGTAACTGCTGCATACATGTAACTCTGCCTTTTAAATAAATGAAATGCAATTGTTGACTTTTTAAATCAAGGTAATTCCATCGCTTTTCATGCCACGAGTGTCTTGTTGATGTGGAAGTTCTGCAAGCAGAACGAACATAGATTACAATCGTTGTATATTAACAATCGCCCTCCCGTTAACCTGAGGCCCGTGGGTCTACAGACCACGCGGCTTATCGCAACAACGTTATATATATACAACAGCTTCTTTTAATACAATCTTAAATCGACTCTCGGCGTCCTTATATAAGGTTTTAACAAACAAACTGCCGCTTCTACTATAATCAATGAATAATCTTGTTAATACTTAACGAATGCCCTTTTGGACCCACCTGACACGTTTTCCAATGCAATATACTGATACTCCAGCGATTTCAGATTGCGATTGATCTCTCATGCTCCGATTGCGATTGATCGCAATCGCAACTTCAAATACTCCGATGCGATTGAGTCACTGTTCACTGTTCTTTGCCGATGCGATTGACTAATATCGATGCGATTGGGACTCAAATTTTATTAATCAAAGTTTATAAGCCCATTGGGTTCGGGCTTCCAATCGCAATCGCAACTCTTATATTGTGATGTTTCTCTCCCCTTGCGATTTCCGATTGCGATTGATCGCAATCGCAACGTTGAGTTGCAAGACTTATCAATTGCGGTTTATAGACCCGTCGGGTCCGGATTCTCATCGCAATCGCGATTTCCTATGAGTTACATATTACGCTGCTCTTGTGATCTCCGATTGCGATTGGGGAGGGGTCCCACTTTACATTACGTGCTCCGCTTATATAACATATATATATGCCTTGAGCCTTATAATGAGATTTCAATACGTCGAATAACGTTAATGAACCAAATTCATTACATATATCTCAGACCTTATATTAATGGTTCAGCACTTTATAAAGATTTAACTTCGTAATAACCCATGGATCCGAGCCCACCTATAACTCAATGGACCATTCAAATGCGCGCGTACTGTACCTTTGTTAGACTCCGCGCACCTCTATTAAACTTCATGCATCTTTGTTCAATGATCTCCGTCTGATGCTCCTCCACCAGATCGACGGTGTATATTCATTTCGCTCGACATCTTTGGTCGGTGTATAACGCGCGAAATTGCAAGTTAAACGGTGGCTTCCAATACCGCCTATACCACGTGTCCACCTCTTTATGGAATCGCTCCTCAATCCAGGAATACCGCCTTTACGCCAAAAGCGGTGCGAAAAGGGCAACCCGCCTTTGTAAATCCACTCGCGGTTTCAAACAGTGATTGACCACGGGTTTAGGTCTAGTTCTGCTATCCTTACGCTCCAGGTTCCGATCCGCCTTTGTTATTTAACAATTCACTCACTTTCCAATGTATTTTATGATTCGACTCCGCTGCGTTCAATTATATATATATGTATATTTTTCGACTAAGGTTCCTTCTCCATTCATACTGTGCACTTGACTATGGTTTCGTATTATATGCGTAACGCCCAGCTTGGGGTATGATTCTCAAAATTTTATAATTGCTCTGCCTCTGCCTCTGCCTCTGCTGCTTCTGTTGCTCTGCCTCTACCTCTACTGCTGAGATAACGGTTCTGCCTCTATTATATTCGCTTCCTCTGCCTTCATTTGCTTCTTTGCTGCCTCCATTGCCTGTCTCTGCTATCTCTCTGTTTCTATCTCTTCTTCTTGTCTAATGCTGCTCCTTGCTTCTTCAAATGGTCCTGTCTCTGCTTCTCTTTACTGCCTTGCTACCTCTTCTTATGCTTTATCTGCTCCTTAGCTGATGTTTCAAGTGCTCCTCCTTTGTCATCTCCTTTTCCTTATTGCTGGTTCAGGTGCTGCTCCTTTGTGCTCCTTTGCCATCAATGAAAACATTTCCAACACTTGGCTTTAGAGCTTTCTCCATCATGTTGTCCATAACCAAGACCCA